>JAGKTI010008980.1:555-32174 GCA_018397915.1 Birgus latro
TGAGGTAAGCCAGAGAGAAGATGGAGGGATATGGTGATTGATAAAGAGATATATATATATATATGTATAACATTTATATATATATTTTTAAGGGGTGCCAGATCCCTGATGATGTGCTTCTCCTCACAATATTCATCCAGCCAGGTTGAGCTCTTCTCATTTCTCTAGCCTCAGTGACTTCGAAACCTCTCTTCCTCACACATTCATTCACCATATCCCTCCATCTTCTCTCTGGCTTACCTCACCTCCCTCCTTCAAATTTGGTCAGATATATCTTTTTCTCCAACTTATTCTTATCCATTCTATCCACATGACCATACCATCTCAGTACACTCTGTTCAGTACTGGTGTCCATAGACTTCCTCACTCCACATCTTTCACAAATCACATGATTTTGTGTTCTGTCGTGCCCCACTTGCTTACTCTACTCTTTATCTTAATTAAGTTTCATAAGGTAGCGCTGGATAGGCACAAGTGGGGAACCCGACATAACAACACATCAAGTAATCACAAGTCCATTTAAGGCCGGCGCTACGTGGGAGCGTCTCCTTCCTTATTAAGAGGAAGGGATTCTAGGGTTACTCAAACTAATTTTTTCCTTTTTGTTTATCTACAAATTACTGTTTGTACAATTTATACACTAAGTCAAAACAATCAACTGATTTGGTCCACTCAATGAACTCCAGTTATACAACTACTTTATGATCTTACTCTACAGTAAAACTATTAAATCATGCCACCTTACATTGGTAATCAACAGTACAACTAAGTTCCATTAAACAAGTAACAGTTCACGAATATTATTACTCGTCACTGAAGTTAATACTCTCTCGTACTAAAATAAAACCAAGAGTAATATGGTTAAATACAAGGTAATACTAAAGGTAATATTCTCTTACACATAGGGTAATACTAAGAACAATACTCTAGCACACTATCATCTCACCCTAGCATTATTACTATTCGAACATTAATCTTTGTAACATTTTATTCTAGTATCACTTCACCTCAAGTTATTTCAATATATTTCTGCAAAATTAATATCACTCTTTAACACAGTCATGTACCCTAACTCAATACTTCTCCATAAAGACACATAACTTTGTATAATCGTTGTTCCTTTCACCATTGAGCAAATAAGTTAATTTAACAATCATACAAACTATCTGGCCCGTCCTGTTACACGCTACCACGAATCTACAGTATACTCTCAATATTTTTCACAGTGTATTTCACTTTCTTCTCCTTTCTCTCTTTCCTTCTCTCAGTTCCACCTTCCTCTATATTCTCTAACAAGAAAATCTACTCACTGATACCGTAGAGTACCAAGACATCACCAGTCTCATCGTCGTGGTAGGGTGCTCAGGCGGCCTTCTAGCTACGATCTTCCCCAGGTCCTTCTCGACTCTTTGCCCTCTCAGCTTCTTCTGACTTCCAAACTTCTGCTTCTCCCTCTGGAAAAGTACAGAGGCCGGAAGTAGGCGTGTACTCTACATATCCTTCGTTCACTTCTTCTCAGTGTTCTTGGGTCTGGTCCGCAACATTTTGAAATAATGTCCACTATATAACGCTAATTCACTTAGACATTGCTCTCTTCTCTTATCTCTATATATATTAGGATACATGCTACTCCATTAGGCCGCACCCAGCTCGTCCGTTCGGAGCACATAAATTTAATTTAGTGAAGACAGTACTGGGCTGTGCGAGTAACCATGTGCCTCGGCACTCCCTCTTATTATTCTCATTGTTCATTCACTTTTCATTTTTCATTCTTCACCATTCACTGATCTGCGGCTTCTTCCATCTTTTCAAGGTGCCGCAGGTAACGATATTTGTCGCGTAACGTTTTTCGATATCCTTTATCCCTTACTGACTGTTGTGGATGACGTGGTTGGGGTATGGGTGGTTGTGGTCGGATGGTGGGTGAGTCAGTCGCAGCCACGTGTGTTGTGTTCTCACCGAATGCCTGGTGTAAGTCGTCATCACCATCATCAGCGTCGTCAGCATTTTCGTTGTCTTCCGTATGGCTGTAGTTGTTGCCGCAGCTTGCTGTGCGGCGACAGTCCTATCCAGTCTCTGTACGCCACATGCATTCCTCAGCAGTCTCATCTCCACTGCTCTCACTCTTGACTTTTCATTTTCATGCCACACCATAGTCTCACATCTGTATGTTAAAGTTGGCACTAACACTCCTTCTTGTACCATTTTAGCAGCTCCATTAATACTCAAAGAACACTGATTTGAGGCCAGAGGTTACTGGCAAACCAAGGGGTCACCTAAACAACAAAAATACTTTCTGCATTGTGGCATTGGTTATGTTCTCCCTGTGCTTAACTTGTGATATCAGATATCACTGCAAGATGGCTGCACCCATGCTCTGGGAATGGCTATCTGCCTCAGCGACATATTTTAAGGTGACGTTAGGAAATCTAGTGCATTAAATGTTCTTTGAATCCTACCAAAGATCTCTAATTGCACATGTCCCCTGGCGTGACTTCTTAACTTTCCTCTCAGTTTAGCCATGTTTACACAGTATGAAGATATTAAGGTCTGTTGACTTCCTCAAGCACCTTCACTTCAATAAGATTGTCTAGTTGAAGACAAAATAATTAAGGTAGGCTTATAACTTTCCAGTGGTAGGCCATTCCTCTGCTGAGCAGAATTAACTGAAGAAGCCAAAATGAAAATCCTATATTTGTTTAGCACTGAAAAGTGAAGTTGAAAAGGGGTTGTCCTCATAGTGCACTTTAAATAACTGGAATGTCTCAGAGCTCACCTCTTTATAGCACAAAAGAGGACAATACTGTCACCTCTATTGCTATGTTATAGTTCTGTATTGTAAACATTTTTGTCTCTGAAGTTTATTGTGTTAATGATCTGTTTTGCTTAGCACTAAGCAATGTCTGTTATCCCCAGGTCCATGGTCGGTCACGTGAGCAACGCTACCTGAAGCTGGCAGACTGGGATTACATTGACCAGTGTGCTCAGGCTGCAGATCCCATGCCTTTGTTTGGTAATGGGGATGTTTTGAGTTTTGAGGACTACAGTAGTTTCAGAGAGCGCTCCAAAGTTGCTGGTGAGTTTTATAGTTGTATGTACTGTTAGAGGAAAAAAAAAAACTGTTAACTGTCCCCTCTTCAAGCATTATTAGATCAGCTCAGTCATGTTAAGCATATTTTTGTGTGAATTGCATGCTTGTGAGGTGGAGATGAGAATTTGGAAGATTTGAAAGACAACTAACTGGATACTGTCTATGTATACAGTACATGTACTGTATTTTTAGTGGTAGGTGATTGCGACCATCATCTACGCACTTGACGTAGTCCATTCACATTTTGTAATGCTGCCCTGCTTCTTCCTTCACATTTATCATTCTGTCCATGTATCTGCCCTCTTCTGTTCCTATTTTTTTCTTATCTTCCTGCCACTTTTCATTACTCTTCATTACACTTCAAGTGGCTCTAGTCTGAGTGACAAGCCTGTTGGTTTCTTGTAATCGTGGAGACCATTTACAATGCTGGGTGATAATCATATAACCAGATGATGGGATGATGCGGAGCCTGCTTTGGTGCCCCTGCTAACTAGGTGGAGTGATGCAAATGTGACTTCCATCCAGGAACCAAACTTCTGCACTTTCTCCCCTGCCTTGCTGTTGGAGGGCTCTGTCAGTCGCATGGGAACTTTGGTTCTGTCAGGGGGAAAATGAAAAATGTATAACAGTGTATAGCTATGTGTGCTAGGAATAACTGTCGAGTCGATTATTACGAGAGAATCGACTCATGAAATCAAGTGGCGATTTCACTTTTATGCTGGCTTACTTCGCCAATTCTTTGGAGTCAAGAATTTATGAACTTTCTCAACAGCACACAGCAGAGACTAAATGCTCAAGAAGGCTGTATTACTGTACTGTTGGCCTCTGAGAAAGTTGGTTTGTCCCCTTAACATTAAAAAAATAACAATAATAATAATAATAAACAGAATCTTGGCTGAGCCAAACTCCTAGCTAGCACAACGGATTTAAGAATTAATACCAAGAGCTGGCCTAAGTACCAGTCGTGATTAATATAAGGAGTTGTGCTAACTCGGAGTAGCAAAAGCGTACTAAATATGTGGGGAAATCAAACACGACTGTTACATTTAACAAAGCTCAAGAAAACAAACTGTAAATTTATTAAATACAAGAAAATAAATTTACGTTACATGAATCAATTCAAAATCAAAGAAAGGGAAATGCACTCACTCAAGCACTCAGACAAATAGGTAAATAGCCTTAAGCCTAGGAAAAACAAAAGAAATACTAATCGGTAAGGATGAGACCGTCGCTGCTCTAGTCGATCACCAAGTTGGTGGAAGATTCAGGAAAACGCCGATACTGCAGGATGTGGAGATCACTCGCATTGGGTATCGCAAACCCACTCTTCGTGACTGCTAAAGGACGACTGACTGTGTTTTTGAGTGTCCAACGTAAGGGACGTGTGAAAGAGGCGTGGCCAAGTAACGGCCAGGGAGGCAGAAATGATAATTCAGAAATTATCGCTCAGAGGAATGCATTGTCTGTACATAAAGACAATCACTTGCGAAAGAATGACGAAAGTTTTGAAAATCTGATGCAAATACAAGTACACAAGTGGACAGTTGAGAGAATGGCTAATTCTCACGGACTTCAGAACTCTTCGTCGCTCCCGCAAAATCACTCAGTGTCACGATTTACAATACATAATTTCACGATGTAGAAAATTCGTGACAGGTTCGCTGCACAGGACAACCCTATAGGAGAGGTTGCATGCCTGCAACTGATGGGTCTGCTCAGCCAGAGACTGGGGTTGATCAATAACAGCAACATCATGTATTTTGAGCAGCACTGTTTCCACTATTGCATGGGTCAAATTTTTTCCACATGATGACTGCTTTTAAAACTGTATAGTTTTCAGAAGAATTCCAGTTGATTCTCCTGATGCTAAACCCCTTTCTCAGTATCCTATCTTATTTCACCTTTTCCTTGGGCTACCCACAGGAGCCTTTCCTTCCATGTTCAGATCTGTACAGTGCTTCACAGTTACTCTCACACATTCTTTATTGATTCCAAACCACCTCTACTTGCCCTATACAGTACAGTAGACCCTCCATTTGTGCAAAACAAGCTTTATGTGGCATTAACAGCCTTTAGCCTAACACAATTTGTACAGTAGAATAGTTGACTGACATTCATTTTGCCCTTAACATTCACTATTCCCACACAGTGATGTTGCATTAACATTATGATCACCCAGTGTTCTCTGCACCTTTCACCCCCATTGCCTGACCATTGTTCTCTCATCCTTGACCCACACTTGTGATAGAGCCTGTGTAATTGGGTCACCAAAATAGGGACTTCAGGAAAATTTTGGGATTTCTTCCTCATGGTTAGACAGATATGGAACAGTAAGCAAAATTTAGTTTGCACATTAGTTTTCACGAGTACAGTCAAAGACAAAAGTTGTGTCTTGAAACTGGGTGAAAACACCTGCAGAAAGGCTCAAGTTTTGATGCCCTCTGCTTTGTGTCATACAGATGGCTGGTAGCACTGAAATGAGATGCCATTTGCTCCAGGTGACGAACCTGTGGATGCCAGCATATTGTTGGTAACTAAGTGAAACATATCTATATAATGTGTTTTTCCGACTGCTGCATTTACATGGTATATAGGAACCATTTCTCATATGTTTTCTTTTTTTACTGCAGTTTCAGCAACATTGCAAACCATTTAGCTAAAGAAGTGTCCTTAAATCTTTTCTCCTTCTCTGTTTAACTTCTACCTAGCTTAACTTAACAATTTATGAGCTGTGATTGTCATTATTTGTATGTGTTAAAATATGTCCAAACCATTTTACATATGAGGATAGAGTTACTGTATAACGGTAATCAGATGTTTTGTTACGAGTGGTGAAATGAATTGCACAGGCTGGAGTTCGAGCACATAACCCAGAAGACTGAAGTCTACGCACAACTATTTGTGTGCTTCATTCTAGGTGCAATATTCTTCTCTTACGGCCTAATCACTGCTTGCAGGCTTTGACTTCCATCATTGCGATCATTTCCTGGTTCTGTAGTGATATAGTAACACAAGGGCGACCTGAACAATGACCGTTCTCTGTTGTGCTTTCTTCCCAAAATTGCCTAATCTAACTATCTACAGTTTTGCTTAAACCAATTGTTTGCACTATCCATTTGGGATTCTCTCTCCCTAAATAAAGGAGTAGACTGTAGCAGTGAGGGGAAGACTGTAGCACCAGTCGAGCAGGTCAGTACTGTACTACCAAGGTGGATGGAAAGCTGATGATAGGGAAAGCTGGAGCTCCCACTTCATCAGTGCTCAGGACTAGTTCCTGACCATCCCCCTTTGCTGAACTTTTTCAGTGTTTCAGTAACACAGAGAGTAGGCAAGCATGCTCTCCAATACAAGTTTCTCTAACTGTCAACACCAAACTACATGCACGGTACACACTAAACTTCCTTTTCAAAACTTGAAAGAAAAAATGGGGGGGGGAGGGCATAAACATCATTCACCCCTCTCCTGGTGACAACTCATTGAGCTGCCTGGAACCACTGTCTGACTCACTTCTTCTTCATTTCGGCAACATTCTCAGCCTTTCCTCTAACTTTCGCTCTGTTGAGCACCGCTTCTCTTCCTAACTGAGACTCAGCTGTCTGAGGCAACTTTCTCTATACTCATTTCAAAGCCAAAGGTGGCTGTTGTGTATGTGTATGGAGTGACTTACCTTGCTCTCGTGTTCCTGAACTTGATTCTTCTGAATTCTCTACTCTCTGGCTTCAGCCTTCCTGTCATTCTCTGACTAAATATATCTTCGCTGTTTACTTATCCTCTAACACTACTGACCATGAAAATTTCTTTGACTATCTTACTTCTACAGTGGAACACATTCTATCCGTTTCTTCTTTCTCCGAAATCTCCATTCTGGGAGATTTCAATGTTCACCACCATCTTTGGCTCTCCTCTCCTTTCACTGATCCACCCGGTGAACAAGCCTATATATCTTTTCTATCCTTAACCGCGGGCCGTAACTTTCGTGACGCTCGGTGGCGATGGTTCGAGCCATGGGCCATCAGTTGGGTGTCTCTGTTTTCTTTTTAATTAGCCGGGTCCTTCAAAATATAAATATATATGAAAAAATGTAGGAGAGTCCTGAATGCTATTTATATCACTCAGGCTAGTTTGGGCCAATATTTTATAAAAAAAGTCAGAGCGCGAATTGCCACCGGCTGGAAGTGCCAGGACCGCCTCACAAACCCCGCGGTTTAGAGGTTAATGTCCTACAGCAGCTTGTACAGCACCCTACCTGTATCCATGACTGCCTGGGAGAGAGCTCCAACATACTTGACCTCTTCCTTACAACTAATCTGTCTGCTTAGGTTAAGCTTTCCTCTCCATTGGGCTCCTCCAGTCACAACATTGTTACCATAACCTTGAATTTGTCTCTCTTCTGTATTGTTATTGCTTTTTTCTTGGAAGGAACAGTTTGCGGGCACATGGCCCTTGGTTCCTTCTTCCTTGGGGGGAGGGAGGGGGGGGCTGTCCTATCGCTCCAGTACAGAAAGTGGACCCTCAAAAAAAAACATCGACTGTGACACTATGGTGGTGTGGATTGGGTGGCCCTCAGGCAGTATTTCTTTGATATTAACTGGAATGATTATTACTTCCATGGCTGGGAGCTATCTGAGTGTGCCTTGCGCATTATGGAGGTTATTCTCTCAGGCATGGAAGCATTCATTCCCTTCTCACATCCTTTGACTAATTCAAGAAAGCCTTGGTTTAATCACGCTTGTTCTAATGCTGTCTGCAACAAGGAGAGGGCCTATAAAAGGTACCAGAGCCAACCCATCGCTGAATCACATCTTGTTTATGTATCTGCCCAGAGTCGTGCTAAGTTTGTCCTTCGCCCTGCTAAAAATAATTTCTATCTGTCTATCTATTGCCAGACACCATAATCCCGTAAGGGGTGGCCATTTGACTTTGAGTTATTTATTTTACGGGGAGGGGCACTAACCCTTCACCAACCCACTTGTTGACACGTAGGGAGCACGTATGGTTTGGTTATATGGTTACCACCCAGCGTTGTAAATGGTTTCTTGGCTTACAGGAAACCATTTGGCTTGTCACTCAATGTAATGCCACCTGTAAAGGAAAGAAAAGCAGTAAGAAGTGACAGGAAATATAGGAGAAATAGGAAGAAAGGAGGGCAGGCACAGAAAAAGAATGATAAAGGCTAAGGAAGAAGTAGGCAGCACTACATCAAGGGAGTGGATGATGGTCGCCAGCACCTACCACTAAAAAAATAATTTCATCCATGGTAAATACTTTCAATTTGAATTCTTCTCGCTCCTTCTGGCACCTTGCCAAAAGCCTTTCTAACAACTTTACCTCATCATCCTTCCCTCCTCTGTTTTACTCTGATGGCTCTGTAGCCATTTCTTCTACTGATAAAGCAGATCTCTTTGCTCAGACTTTCTCCTCCAATTCCACCTTAGACAATTCTGGTGCTGTTCCTCCATCACTTCCCCCCTCTGACTTCCTCATGGCTGACATTAAAATTTCTTCAGCTGATGTATTTTCTGCCATCACTGGCCTCAATACTAACAAGGCATATGGGCCTGATGGAGTCCCTCTTGTCCTCAAAAACTGTGCGTCTGTGCTTGCACCATGCCTTGGTAAACTCTCTCACCTTTGTCTGTCAACTTGTACCTTTCTTTCTTGCTGGAAGTTTGGTCTCATTCAGCCAGTCCCAAAGAAGGGTGACCATTCCCAGCCCAATTGCTTTAACCCGCCCAGTCCCGACCGTTTTTTTACGCAGCCTACCCTCAGATCCCAACCGATTTTCGACTTTTTGTTTTTTGGCTGAAACCTTCACTTTTGGTGAGAAACATCGAAAATTCATAGAGAAATCGCCGTCCTGAAGCTAGTAATGGTGCTGCAGGTGATGAGTCGGCCTTACGTTTTCCCTGTTTTTCAGGGTACCTGGCTAAAGAAAACGAACCATGGAATGGTTAACTAATTCAAGCCACTTTAAATTACGTATTTATTTTACTTATTTGGTACGAATTTATGTGTAGTACAAGTCTGTATTGGTTTTCACACAATAATATAGGCGTTTATAAGCATTGTTCACTCACCCAAAACCCCAGTATATGGCACCTTCCTTTACGACATTACCACCTCATCACTTCTGTGGTGTTTCTGCCTCTGATTTCTTTGTTTCTTTGTCCTCCACCTCGGGAATCACTTTCACCGTGAATTTCGTCATTGGAGAGACCGTGAGTGAACATACATTTACTGGCCAGGTTGCTGCTAATAGGTGAATTGCCCAGTGTGGGGGGGAGGGGGGAGTAGGTGGGGCCAGGCAGTAACCCTGCTTGACAGCAGGTAGAGGAAGGTCTCCCACATATGCCTACCAAAAATCACCCGTGAATGTTGAAAAATGTGCACACAATGGGCCTTGCAACTGAATGACGTACGATGCACGTTGTTTGGTCTGTCCGCGGAAAAAAGTGGCGACGTGCATCGTACGTTGGTAGGACTTGGCGGGTTAACATCCTGTGTCTCGAAAGTTTTTTAGTCCATTCTTAACAGAAAAATTTTAAAGCATTTTTCCTATCACAACCTTCTTTCTGATCGTCAGTATGGGTTCCGTCAGGGACGCTCCACTGGCGATCTTCTTACCTACCTTTCAGACTCCTGGTTATCCTTCTTTCGGGACTTTGGCGAAAGCTTTGCCATTGCACTCGACATCTCAAAGGCTTTCGATCGAGTCTGGCATAAATCTTTAATTTCCAAACTGCCCTCTTTTGGTTTCTATCCTCCTATCTGTGCCTTCATCTCTAGCTTCCTTTCTGGTCGTTCTATAGCCAGTGTTGTAATGGCTATCGTTCTTCTCCCAGATTTATCAACAATGGTGTTCCTCAGGGCTCTGTCCTATCACCAGCTCTCTTCCATTTATTCATCAATGACTTTCTAAGCTGTACATCTAACCCTGTCCATTTGTACGCTGATGATTCCACCCTTCACCTATCCATTCGGTTCCCGCAGCGTCCATCTGAGCAGTTACTTCAACAAACAAGGGATGAGGCTACGGCACACCTAATGTCTGACCTGGCTCGTACCTCTGACTGGGGTAAAAATAATCTTGTTTGTAATGCATCAAAGACTCAGTTCTTACACCTACCAACCCAACAAATCTTCCACAGGAGTACCCACTAATGTTTAATAATGTCCAGCTCGGTCCTGCATCGTCCCTGAACATGCTTGGGGTTTCATTCACTGGGGATTTTATCTTCGAAAGAACATATTACATGTCTTGTGAAATTTGCTTCCAAGAGATTAGGTGTGCTAAGCCAACTCCGAACCTTCTTTATCCCTGCACAGTTGTTGACTTTATACACGGGTTTTATTCACCCTTGTGTTCAGGGAACAGCATGGTGGACTGAAGAGGTGAAAGAGGCTGTGGCACAAAAGAAGAAAGTATATAATGAGTGGATGAGGAACAGGGGCGACGAAGAAGCTGAGAGACGGACGAGAGAGTTATTTGTAGTGAGGAGGAGAGAGGTGAAAAGATTAATAAGAGAGAGTAAGAAGAGAGTGGATGAAGAATTTGGAAGGAATTTGAGTGCAAAGTGGAGAGAATGTAAGAAAATGTTCTGGAAGGAGGTAAATAGAGCTAGACAGGGTGCCAATGAAGTCAGTGGGGGTGTGAAAGATAAAAATGGTAGATTACTAGTGGAGAAGGGAGAAAAAGTAAACAGATGGAGAGAACACTTTAATGAACTGTTGAACATAGAGAATGAAAGTGATGCTAGTATAAGTTGCTGGGGAATGGCAGGGAGAAGGAGGGTTGTGAGAAGAGAGGAAAAAATCACCAGGATGGAAGTGGTGGAAGCAGTGAAGAAAGTTAAAATGAGGAAAGCCCCAGGAATTGATGGAGTGTGTGGTGAAATGCTGAAGCATGGGGGAGAGATAGTAATAGAATGGATGTGGAAGGTGTGTAGATTGGCTTGGGAGGAAGGTAGAGTCCCGGAGGATTGGAAGTCAGGTATAATTATTCCTCTGTACAAAGGAAAAGGGGAAAAAGCAGTGTGTGGTAATCATAGGGGCATTTGCCTTCTCAGTGTAATAGGAAAAATATATGGTAGGATACTTATTGACAGAGTTAGGGAAATTACTGAGGAATTAGTTGGAGAAGAACAAGGAGGTTTTAGGAAGGGAAGAGGTTGTGTAGACCAGATATTCTTGGATCCTTAGTGGAAAAGTTTCTAGAGAAGGGCAAGAAGTTGTATGCAGCCTTCATGGATCTGGAGAAAGCATATGACAGGGTGGATAGACATGGTTTGTGGAAGGTATTAAGAATATATGGAGTGGATGGGAAGTTGTTGAAGGCAGTGAAGAGTATGTATGAGGGTGCTAAGGCTGCAGTGCGTGTGGATGGCAAACTGAGTGAATCTTTCTATTTGAAGGTTGGATTGAAACAACAATGTGTCATGTCTCCATGGTTGTTCAATCTGTACATGGATGGGGTTATAAAAGAGATACAAGGTCGGGCAGTGGATGTTGGACCAGCCCTAGTGAGAGAGGGCAGTGTTTGGAAACTCCCTGTACTGTTGTTTGCAGATGATACTGTGTTGTTGAGCTAAGACGAAGGGGAGCTGCAAGGCTTGGTAGATGAGTTTGAGAGAGTGTGTAAGAAACAGAATCTAAAGGTGAATGTAGGGAAGAGTAAAGTGATGGTCTTCGAGAGAAGTGAAGCCAGTGAATTGACAGTGAGATTGGATGGGAAGGATATGGAGAATGTGAGTGATTTTAAGTACTTGGGCAGTGTGATGAGTAAGGATGGAAGTCTGGAGGGTGAAGTGCTCGAAAGGGTGCAGCAGAGAAGGAAGGTTGCTGGTTCGTTGAAAGCAGTGATAAGAAACAGGGAGGTGAGCATGGAAGTGAAAAAGTTGTTACATGACAGTACAGTATTGTGATACCAACTCTGACATATGGAAGTGAATCTTGGACCCTGTTGGAAGGACAGAAGTCAAGAGTGAGAGCAGTGGAAATGAGTTATTTGAGAGGAGCATGTGGAGTCACATTGAGAGACAGACTAACAAATGAGGAAGTGAAGGAGCGTTGTGGTGTGGTTGAGGACATGATGGGAAGCGTTAGGAGAAACACATTAAGGTGGTTTGGGCATGTGGATAGGATGGAGAGTGGAAGACTGACGAGGAGAGTGTATGTGAGTGAAGTGGAGGGGGAGAGAGGGAGGGGGAGGCCAAGGATGAGATTGAGGGATGGAGTGGAGAGATATATGAGAAAAGGGGGTGTGAGTTGGGAACGTGGTAGTGAAATGGCAGGGGACAGAGTGACATGGAGGCGATTTGTTTGTGGCCACCCCATGCGGGATTGAGGCGTCTGGCAATAGATAGAGATAGTGGAGTACAACTCTCATGTGTGGGGAGGCTCCCAACATACAGCTCTTCTCAATAGGGTGTAGTTAAAGGCTTTTCATCTCATTAACTCTCCTCCTCTTGCTGGCTCCCTTCAACCTCTGTCTCTTCGCCGCACTGTTGCATCTTCATCTCTTTTCTGTCGCTACTTCAGTGGTCCCTGTTCCTCTCAACTGTCTGCTTGCATCCTTCCACCTCTACAACGGGCACATAGCACCCGTCTAGCAACAAACTTTCATCACTTTTCTGTCCAACTCTCTAATGCAAGGTTAACCATTACTCCCAGTCCTTCATTTAAGCAACAGGTCAACCCTGGAACTGTGTTCCTCTGTCTGTATTTCCTACTTCCTATGATCTCCAGTCTTTCAAACGCTGTGTGTCCAGGTATCTTGAAATTAATGGATCTTGAATTTGGCTCTCTTTCATATTGTTTTTGTTCTTTCTTGGAAGGAACAGTTTGTTGGCCCATGGCCTTTGGTTCCTTTTTCCTTGCATTTAAAAAAGAGAGAGAGAGAGAGCGAGAGAGAGAGAGAGAGAAAAAAATAGAGATCATGCCACCTCTCATCTCACTAGTAGTTGGATGCATGTTGCTTTCCCACTCCATACCAAGGTATTAGGTCTGTTTGACATTTTGTGGTAAGATGTTAAGATGTAAGATGTAGCATCCAAGTGATCATTGCCTGAACGATTATGGCTCACATTTCATCCCTCGGACACAGTAATTTTCATGAATCAATGTGAAGGATTCAGAATTTCCTGGGTTCATTTATACCATCAACCAGTCAGCTGCAGATATGAGACATGAGGAAGTCAAGCTAGCCAACAACTAATATGTAACTGTGGTAGAGCTCTCATAATGTTTCATATATTACACTTAATATTTGGACAAAACAAGGACATGACTTTCGTCTTTGACTGTACACTGCCTGCACAAAATGAGGGTGTGCTGTACATCATCTTACTGAGACTGTCAGTGGCCAAACATCCTTATATTTCTTCACAAATTGTTCAGTTCCCCAAGAATGACTCATATTACTGGGCAGTCTGTTAACCGCTTTATATTTATGCTTTTCTTTTCTTGATACTAGATCCGTGCTTCATAAATTGGTGAATGGTTCACTCAGGGGTGAATGAAATCATTTTAGGAGTTACTGAAACTATGGGGGTGAATGAAGACTGAATAAACATGAAGGGTGAATGACTTAATTTAGCCAGACATCTATATGTTTTGCTCTGTGTTAAAAAAAGTACTGTATTTCGGGGCATATTAGATGCTGCAGTGTGAAAGGCGCACCCTAATTCTGGAAGGGCAGTTCTGAGAAAACAAGTATGTCTCGACCAAGACTACAGAAAGGTTGTGTGATATGAGTATTTTTCACTCAAATACACACTCACCTTTCAGAATCTGTGTTCAGTACTATATATCTGTCTTTGGTTTCTTAATTTTTATGTAAAAGAAGGGTACAAGAAAACAAACAAACAACCTCTTCCTTTCAAAAAGTTACTTCGTTCCATGACACCATCTTAACACTTTATAAAGTCCACCTTTCAGAATCTCTATTCAGTACTGTGTATGTCTTTGGTTTCTTTATTTTTATGTAAAAGAAAGGTACAAGACAAGAAAACGAACAACCCCTTCTTTACAAAATGTTACTTCGTAACCAGACACCATCTAAACAATATGTTTATGAAGTCCGAACTGTCCGATTCGTTTTGTACAATAATTTAAGACAATGTTTATCTCCATTAAAGTACACTAAATGTGTATTAGTGTATAGAGATAAGTACCTGTATTAGTAATCCCTCCACTATCCGACATAATAGAGCCAAAAGCATGTCCGGATATTGGTCTTGTCCGAATATTGGGCCTGAAGCTCCAGCACCGGTCATTCATGACCCTAACCTAACCTAACCTAACCTAAATCAGAAAACTACCTTCCTACCTCCCTACCTGACATGTGTAGCACTTATTTAGGTCCCTTTTCACATAAATAATGCACACAAAGCATGAATTAATTGAATTTTAACCAAAAAATGATGATTTATAGGTGAGTAAGGCATAGGTGCTCAGAACTTGCCAGCATAGTATAAGTAAGTATCGGACATGGAAATCATCTTTTCTCACATTTTATGCACTAAATTATTGGATACAAAGCATCAAATACAGTAAATGATGTAAATTGTTACCAGAAAAATGGTTAGGTTAGGTTAGGTTATGACCGGACATGAAATTCACTGGCATTCACCTTTTTCACAGCTAGTGCACTAAAATAATTAACACAAAGCATGAATTTATTTAAATTTTTCCCAAAAAGAATGAATTTGAGGTAAGTTAGGCTCAGCTGTTCACTGAGTTGGCAGCTTTGTTTAGGTACAGTGCTTCCTCCAATTTTGCGAGAATATGGTCGACAAAAAACCTCGCAAAATCAAAATTCGCAAAATTCAAACAATTAAATATATGAAATAAAGGCAAATTGGTCGACATCACCCCAAGGTAAGCACTTTTTCCCACTCTTTCTCTCGACTCTACCTCTTAATTTTACGATGATAAATGAAACAAACACGAACTGATGTACTGTACAGTGATATTAATGAGAAAACATCATAGGTAAGAAACATTTAAAAAAAAAATGCATTTACACTGAAGTGAAGATTGGCTTGGTGTACGGGACTGGTGGCGGGGCGAGGCTTGGCTACTGTCGCCCTGTGGGGCCTAAGTCATCACTATCACTGTTGGCAGATATTTCCACATCTTGCTGTGTTTTTTCTGCCTCTCTCATGAATCCCTCGAAGTCAGAATCGTCACTGGGGTCATCAGAATGTAAAAGGTTAGGGACGCTAGGATCGCTGGCTGCTTGGGGAGGGGTGGCAGGACGGCTGGTCGATGGGGCGGGGTCTCTTGGGGTTCTCATTAATTTTGAGATTAGAGACTGCTTCCTCCTGTTAACTCCATCTCTGTGTAGGTCAGCATAAAAACGAAGGGCCCTGTCAACACCGTGGCATGCTTGCTGAGCCCTAAATTGTCACATTCGTTGTTCACGATGGTTTTTTTCAGCTGGTCAACGACGGCGAGAATATTGACCAGGTTATGTATCGTTAATTCTCGGCCACTTCGCTTTTATGCTGACCTCCACAGAGATGGGGTTAACAAGAGGAAGCTGTCTCTAATCACAAAATTCAAGAGAACCCCAAGAGACCCCGCCCCATCGACCAGCCGTCCTGCCACCCCTCCCCAAGCAGCCAGCGATCCTAGCATTCCTAACCTTTTTCATTCTGATGACCCCAGTGACGATTCTGACTTCGGGGGATTCATGAGAGAGACAGAAAAAACACAGCAAGATGTGGAAATATCTGCCGACAGTGATAGTGAAGATGTAGGCCCCGTGGGGCCACAGTAGCCAAGCCTCGCCCCGCCACTAGTCCCGTTAACCACGCCAGGCTTCACATCAGTGTAAATGCATTTTTTGTTTTAATGTTTCTTACCTATGATGTTTTCTTATTTATATTACTGTACAGTACATCAGTTCATGTTTGTTTCATTTATCATCGTAAAATTAAGAGGTAGAGTTGAGAGAAAGAGTGGGAGAAAGTGCTTACCTTGGAGTGAAGCCAACCAATTTGTAGTCAGCACTGCCTCACTCGCCACTGAACCTGATGTGTTTAAACCCCTTCCTTTTGAGGAACTGGCATAGCCACCCATTCGATGCCTTGAAAGGTTTTGTTGGAGGATTAATGGCTTTTTTAAGGCACATGTGATAGAATATCTTTGCCTGCTCCCTTATATGGTGCCCATCTAATGCAACCCCCTTTCCTTTTCCTTTCTCTGAATGTAGTGAGCAAGATATCTTTCCATTTTTATTAGCACTTCTTTGTTGTCCACCAGCATTCTACCATCAAACTGAGCACCTCCATAGTTATTTGCTGCTTGCTTGATTTGTTCACTGTTCTTTAAAATCATTCTTACTGTCGATTCACCAGCACCAAACTCCTGACCAATAGCAGAATTATCTTCACCTGCTTTTTTCCTTTCAATCATTTTCAGTTTGGTCTCCAAAATTATTTTCTTGTTCTTCTTACCCGTTGGCGCCCTTATAACACTCGTGCAAGGTTAGACTGCTGGGGTACTGCGAGGAGCACCACGAAATTGTGAGGGTCAGTGACCTTGGTTGGAAACAGGTGCAAACAAACGTGGCGGGGCGGCAGACCACTGAACTAGGAGGCTCAGTACGCCCAATGAACCATGACGTAATTACTCGGGGTGGCAAAGTAGTGCGGGAAGACGACTCTCCCACCACTCGACCTTGCAAAGTGTGTGATCAGTCGCAAAGTTCATAAATGTTAAAAAATACATGACTTTTGGAACTACCTCGCAAAACTGGTGAATCGCAAAGTTAAAGTTCGCAAAGTTGAAGGATGTACTCTACAGGACATGAAAATCATTGGCATTCACCTTTTTCACAGCTGGTGCACTTCAATACTAGTGGTAACCATGCATGAAAAAATTAAATTAAAAGCAGGAAATTATGATTAACAAAATGGTTAGGTTAGGTTAGGTTATGACCGGACATGAAATTCACTGGCATTCACCTTTTTCATAGCTGGTGCACTTAAAAACCATGCATGAAAAAATTAAATTGAAAGCAGGAAATTATGATTAACATTTAGGGTAATTTTTTTAACACATTTACAGCATGCTGAAAACAGGTTAGACATGAAAATCTTTATGGTAATCATCTTGCACACAAATCAAAGGCATTCACCTTTTTCATAGCTGGTGCACTTAAAAACCATGCATGAAAAAATTAAATTGAAAGCAGGAAATTATGACCAGACACATGCTTCTCTGTCTCCTCTGCAAGAGTGTTTGTGGGTATTGAACGGTAAAATAGGCCAGTTTCATTAGCATTGTAGACTTGACCGAGAGTGAGGCCCTCCCTATCAATCAAGTCATTCACCTTCTGCCGAAAATGTTCTATTCCTTCGTCATTAGCGTCCAGAGCTTCGCCATGTGTCTTACAGTTGGTAAGTTCGTGTTGTAACTTGAACGCGAAGAGCCAACCTTCAGATGCCTTGAAGTCTGGGGTGTCGTGTAGCCTTGCGAACTTCTCAGCAACAGCTTTCAGCTCCGTTCCACGTACCAACACACCAGCAGCACGTTTTCGATACCAAATCAGCGTGGACCGGTCGATGTCTGCATACTTAGGAGTAAACATCACCTTCCTCTCCATGTTTCGTTTGGTCTTCGAAGCAAAATCAGCCGTGTACTGCTGTAGTTTGTCTCGGGACTTCTTGATATCAAACAAGGTGGAGCGAGGGAGGTTGAATTCACGACGAATCCATGATGTCGGCCACCCGGCGTCCACCTTCTCCAATACCTCCCTCTTCTTCTCCAGAGTCAGAACCACTCTCTTCCTCTTCTTAGGTGGCGGGGCCATCATCGCACACATGTTGAAGAAGGTGAAGAGCAGCATCAAGCCCTGCAGAAGGTAGGGTATCACCACAAAACCAATCACTTTGGCCAGAGCGTGTTTATGAGGCAGGAACAGAGCGGGAAATGGGACCGAAAGAGAGGCGCGAGGCTCGAAAACACAGCCTATCGGCGCGTGTGGGAAATTCAAACTGACGCGATCCAAAGAAATTGGATTTTTTTCGGATTTTTTTTAATTTTTTGGTATTTTGGGGGGCGGACAGCCCACGATGTCCGAATAGTGAGGGATCCGAATAATGGGCGTCCGAATAGTAGAGAGTTTACTGTATTTTTCGTGAAATGAACTTAAAACAACAAAACTCAATAAAACTCGTTCTTTCATTCATTTAAGAAAATATACTGTATAGGCCATTAAATGGAGGAATACACTTTATCTCCACATCAAATGCCTGCATGTACGGTATATTATAATCACAGATAGCACAAACAGATTTTCAAAAATCAGTTACAAGAAACATTTACAACATTTTATTTACCCTAAAAGTACCTCGTACTAGTCGGATTCATGCCCCACACCTCCGGTGTAATGGTATTTTCCCACATTTGATCTCGGCTCAGTGTGATGTGAGACTACTGTAACTTGCTCCTGATGTCTTATTACTTACACACAACACAATCACTTTCTAAACTGAAAAAAATATCCTTAAACAAACCGAATGAAATGTGACACAAGTCTTTTCTGCTCAGCAAACATGCTCTTGAACACTTTGTTGCCATCGCTAATGATGGCAGCCCCAAACCTCTGAATACCTCTACTATAATAATAATAATAATAATAATAATAATAAATAAATAAATAAATGTAGCACTTGTATAAACACACTAAACAAAAAGAAAAGTAAAATGTTTTGCAACTGAAGTTCAGTATGGCAAGGATGTTGGGAACAAGGTGTACAACTGTCTCTATCCTCTTCTCAATGACACTCCCTCACCGACAGTGCCATTTGCCTCGCAACATCAAAAATTAACAGTGCATTCTTAACTATTCACAATTTACTCAAAACAGTCATTCACCACAAAATATATCAAATTTAGTGAAAACATTTAAACATCCATTGGTATGCCTTCATAGCACTGCTGTCTCCCAGTTCCTATACCATTAAGTGACAGCTCTAAGGATAGTGCAAGAGAAATGCAGCCCCATTTTCAAATATCAGAACATAATTCTGCACTGGAAATGCCAAGGTGAATATCAGATAGAGAAGTAGATAAATAAAATTATAGACTGATTGGTACCAAGACATTCATTCTACCATCCAACTCCCCTGAACACAATACTTCTCATTACATGTTGTCAAAATCCTACGTCACTACCTCCGTTTTCTACCAGTTGCAGCTGAAAGGTTAAGTAAGCATGGGAAAGCCTTCTTTCTTATCCTGTTTTATTCTAACACTTCAGTCAAAGATGCTACCAAACATGAGCTAACCAGCCTACATAGTATTGTAAGTGGCTGGTCCCTGATTCAACACTGCTAAAGTACATCAGTCACAGCAGAAAAACACAGTGCAGCTGGAATTTCAGGCAGAACTGTTTAATGTTACAACTGTTTTTCCTGTATTTCTCTACCAGTAATATAAGACTGTTTCCTTTTACAATACTCTTGTCTTGAATCAAAATACCAGTGGGTGAAGCCAGCCTTACAAGGGTGATCGAATTTCCATATGCAACAAACGTTTTATAATGACTCAGTAGTCTCGCAAGCCAACCTCTCTCCAATACGACTGCCTTGCTAGTTTGGATGGCAAGTAAAGTGATCATGACTGCCTTTCAGAAGGTTAGCAAGCAGTTCACCAGTGGTCATGTTAACTTCCGACTGAGTGAACACTAAGCACTAAACTGCTAAATTGCTGTAATTTCAGGCAGTATTGTTTAATATTGCAACTTTTTTTCCCATTTTTCACTATCAGTAATATAAGACACTTTCCTTCTATGATATTTTTGTCTTGAATGAAACAGAATATCAGTAAGAGAAGCCAGCCTAACAAGGGTTATTGAATTTCCATATGGGACAGACGTTATAATGACTTAGCAGTCATGCTAGCCAACATCTCCAATATGATTTCCTTGCTAGTCAGTGAGTGGATGGCAAGTGATCATGACCAGTGTTGCCGCCTCATCCGCCGTTTGATATCCGCGCTACATTTTCTTTAATGCATTAGAGAAGAAAATGAAATGCCTGAGGAGACACCAAGTGAAAATATGTAAGGAGGAAAAAGACACCCATTAATCTCCCCATTTATATTTACAAACAAATTATATATATACAGTAGGCGCGGAAAGTATTGACGTTTTTTTGCCGACGTCATTCTTTTTCGCGTTAAGTGAAGTAGGGTCAATACTACCCTCCCCTGTGATGCGAAATGAGCTGACGCTTTTTCAGCGGGAGCTGGCAACCCTGCTTGATAGGTTTGGCACCACAGGAGCAGGCTCAGAAATGTTTGGGCAGCCACAGGAGGAGGATTGTCTCTGTGTGTGATGCACCACGAGGGCATGTTTTGACTCAAATAACACAGTTATTTGGTTACCTACCACATTCTCATCATGCCTAAAGTAACCACAAGCAAGGACAAACGTGTGGAAGTGATTACTTTATACAAAGCTGGCCACAAACTCCCATTTATTGCAAATCAGATGGTGTTAGACTGAGGACAGTGCAGAGACTGGTGAAGCGGTTCGAGGACAGTGGGGAGGCCATTCCTCCCACTCCACTTCCCAAGCCTGGGAGACCTCGTAAGACAACCTTCAGGACCCATCAGCTGATCTCAAGGCAAGTTAGCAAGGATCCAAGGCTAACAGCACGGGATTTAAAAGAAAAGAACCCACAGTTGCTGGCAGATGTGTCTGTCAGAAGTGTGCAGCAGCTGTTGCATGACGATCTGGGCTACAGGAGTTTTTGTGCTCGTAAAAAACCACTGCTAACTGCACTTCAGAAGAAAAAGAGAGTAAATTTTTGTAAGAAATATCTTGCCTGGAGTGAGGATCAATGGAAAACTGTGCTTTGGAGTGATGAGTCAACATTTACTGTCGCTGGTACCCCTTCATTACGAGTGTACTGTGAACCAGGCAGTGACCCCCTGGATCCTAAGTACACTTCCAAGTTTGTTAAATACCCAGCCTCACTCATGGCTTGGGGCTGCTTTACATATTATGGTGTTGGTAGGTTGGTAATTCTACTTGCAAATGAAAAAGTGAACCAGAACAATTATTTGGAGCTCTTATGTGATGTTTTAAGTGACTCTTTTGATAAAACCAAGGCAAGAGTATTTATGCAAGATTCTGCCCCTGCACATGTTGCAAAGTCAGTGAAACAGTGGCCAACAGACTGTGAGGTTCCCTTTATTCGAGATTGGCCCAGAAACAGCCCAGATATCAATCCCATTGAGAATTTATGGGCGCACATGAAGCGGCAGCTGCGTAGTATGGACACATCATCTTTGCCTAACCTTGAGGCTGCAGTCAAGCAGCTACGGAGCAGGTTTAGTTCGTCTGTTCTGCAAAACTATGCCATCAGTCTCCTCAGACGCCTTAAGAAGATAATAAAGGTGAAGGGGAATGCCAGTAAATACTAAATTCTATGGTGAGTGTTAATTTATTTGTTTCTCCTTGCTAACCACAAGAATGTTTTTTTTTTTTTTTAAGATGGCGTCAACACTTTCCGCGCCTACTGTAAACTCAGCACAAGGGGGGTGAGGGGTCCAGCCCTGACCTGGGTGCGCAGTTTTCTCACCGACTGAAAATTCTCCATATTTCTAGGAAATACACAATCATCATGTTCAGTAATCCACAGGGGCATCCCACAGGACTCTGTTCCTTGCCCCCTCCTTTTTACTTCTTACTGTCAAACATCCCCCGAGTCCTGGGAGCCTCCTTCCTCATCTATGCGGACAATGTCTCGCTCCTCTGTAGTGCAGATCAGCTACATGACGCCCAGTTGGGCCTCCAGCAGGCAATAGATGTCTTTGTTGTCTGGGCTGCGGCATGGGGCCTGACAGTGAGAGCTGGCAAGAGTTTTCTGATGTGCTTCACCCTGCGCAAACTCCCCACCCTCCCACATATCCGGATAAATGACTCTCCTGTACCTCTACAGGCTAGACACACTATTCTTGGACTGCAATTGGATGGCCCCAGACTGACTTGGAAACATCACGTAGAATACCTCCGATCCTCCTGCCTTTGACGACTAGACATCATGCGTAGCATAGCAGGAGTGCATTGGGGTTCTACCAGGGAGACGCTGCTCCATCTCTACTCCGCATTCATCCTGAGCCGACTCTCCTATGGGTCATTAGTATATGGGTCTGCCTCCTCTTCTCACCTGCAGAGGCTGGACGTAATCGAAAACACTGCCTTCCGTGTAGCCCTTGGGACCTTTAAGTCATCCCCAGTTGCATCTCTACATGCCGAATCAGGAATGTTACCCCTTTCTGTGCTGCGCATTGGCCTTG
This sequence comes from Birgus latro, assembly GCA_018397915.1. NCBI lineage: Eukaryota > Metazoa > Arthropoda > Malacostraca > Decapoda > Coenobitidae > Birgus > Birgus latro. The sequence continues at coordinate 22,964 of JAGKTI010008980.1, forward strand.
ACTGTCATCTCCTCCACCGTCTTCTTGGACATCCCCCCCAACACCCGCTCTCTGTCCTGTATTCTAGTGTCCCTCTAATCAGTCCTCCCCCTCAGTAGCCTCGGGAAAACCCACCCTTCATTTTTCGTGGCCTACAGGCCTGTCACACCTTATCTATCCCAGCCCCGTCTTCTGCCCCCACTTCCCCTATCTCCCCTGTCCCTCCATGGCTCGACCTTTCCCCAATGGTTTCCCAAGAGCTCCCCTTCCCGTTTCGGAATTCCTTTGATGCGCTGTTGGCCCCCCAGATTTTCCACCATATGGATACCTCAATCTGTGGAGGCTTCTTTCGAATCTTTACCGATGGTTCATACTCCCCTTCTGCCTCCTATGCCTCATCAGTGTACTTTGACAACCTCCCCCTATGCCAGACCTGAACGATATCTGGATCCCACTCTGTCCTCACTACAGAACTATATGTCATCCTCAAGATTGAGAAAGCCTTTCAGATTGCCATCCCTGTTGCTGTACTGGCATCCTTCGCTGCTAAGGGGGTGGGGGGAAGTTTCCTCTCCTGTAAAATGCCATTTGCCACCCCAACCAGTAGTGCTTTACACTGACTCCCAATCATCTTTACACCTCCTCCTCTCCAATTGGCCGTCCTCTCATGTGCTACTAGTCCATGCAATTCACACCCTCCTTGTCTTTTTTGCCTCTCCTCCTCGGACCGTGCACCTTCAGTGGGTCCCCTCGCATGTCAGCATTCGTGGCAATGAAATTGTGGACTGTCAGGGGAATTTATGTAATTAAAAAAGAAAATGTAATATTGTATAATTCGAGTATACAGTATATAGCTATGTGTGCTAGGAATGACTATCGAGTCATTTATTAAGAGAGAATAGACTCGTGAAATCAAGTGGCGATTTCACTTTATGCTGGCTTACTTCGCCAATTCTCTAGAGTCGAGAATTTATAGACTTTCTCAAAGGTACACAGCAGAGACTAGACGCTCAAGTAGGCTGTAATATTGTGCCGTTGTCCTCTGAGAAAGTTGGTTTCTCCCCTTAACATTCAAAAATAATGATAATAATAATAATAATAGTAATCAGGATCTTGGCTGAGCCAAACTCCTAGCTAGCACAACGGATTTAAGGATTAATGCCAAAAGCTGGCCTAAGTACCAGTCGTGATTTAATATAAAGAGTTGTGCTAACGTGGAGTAGCAAAACTGTATCAGATATGTGGGAAAATTAAACACGACTGTTACATTTAACAAAGCTAAAAAAAACGAACTGTAAATTTATTGAATACAAGAAAATAAATTTACGTTACATGACTCCAATTCAAATCAAGAAAGGGAAATGCACTCACTCAAACACTCAGACAAACAGCTAAATATCCCAAAACTTTAAGTCTAGGAAAACAAAAGGAAATACTAATCGGTATAGATGAGACCGAGCTGCTGCAGACGATCACCAACAGGTGGGAGCTACGAGGATACACACCAATACAAGCTGAGATCTGAAATCGCTAAGAAATCACTCAAGCCTTCGCAAGGCGTACCGCAACGCACCGTGTCTACAGTCAGACTAACTCTGATTTTGAGTGCTTGACGTGAAGAGCGTGTGAAAGGGTGTGGCCTTACGTAACGGCCCAGAGGCGGGAGCGATAATTCAGAAATTATTGCTAAGAGGAGTGCACCGCCCGCACATAAAAATCACTCGCGAAAGAATGACGAAAGTTTTGAAAACTTGATGCGAATACAAGCACGTGAGCGGACGGTTTGAGAGAACGAGTGAAACATCGTACATTTCATAATAATTCGTTCCTCCCGCAAAATCACTCGATGTCAGAATTTACGTTACATAATTTTACGATGTAGAAAATTCGTGACAGTACGCCCCTGAAAAATTCAAATTTTACTTTAGTAAAATTTGACATTATATATATATATATATATATATATATATATACACACACACACCGTAGCTCAGTCACACAAGATTCACACTGTGGTGTGTGTACTATCCTGTTACAGGAGAAAAGCATTGTCGCCTGTGAGCGTAAAAACCTCGTATTTACGTTAAGAAAAGCATGCTTGAGGGAAAAACTCCTAGATGACAGTGAAAAGTCCTGTACTCAGGTAAAACTGAGCGAAAGTTCGCTACATTTATATTGACAACTAATTGTTATGTAGCGTGGTGTATGTGATACACAGTGTAGGTGTAACAGTTGTAGTGTAACTGTACCTACGTGTAAAGCAATAATAATAACACATATTAATGCAATAATAAAGGCAACGAGGTCAGAGGAGAAGAGGTGGCAGCGTGCAGCAGAGACAATCAAAGGTCCTGGACATCTTCTTCACCCAACCACTGTACCTGTGGAATGAGTCAGTGTGGAACATCAAGTGTCAATGAAAGAATTTGCACTGAATTACAATTTCATCCACCCAGCAATCAATCCATACACAACAGAAAGTACACTTTAGCTGAAAGTCAATTAACAGCAAGTTTGTACATAGGTCGCCATTATTTCCTTAATAGTTGCCCTTTTTAACCTACACTTATGCCTAATAAAGGGCTCGTCGTCGGTGCCCTCGGTTGGGATCGCCTCGACTACCCGTTTGTCATCAGTGTCCTCGGTTGGGATCACCGTGACTGCACACTTATAGCTTTACTTATTATTACAAAGGGCTCGTTGTCAGTGTCCGCGGTTGGGATCACCGCGACTACCCGTTTGTCATTGGTGTCCTCGGTTGGGATTGCCGTGACTGGTCGCTTATAACTATACACTTACTATTACAAAGGGCTCGTCGTCAGTGTCCGCGGTTGGGATCACCGCGACTGCCCATTTGTCATCGGTGTCCTTGGTTGGGATCACCGTGACTGCTCACTTATAACTACACTTATTTCTACAAAGGGCTCGTCATCAGTGTCCGCGGTTGGGATCACCGCGACCGCCCGTTTGTCCTCGGTGTCCTCGGTTGGGATCGCTGTGACTACGCACTTATAACTAATAAAGGTAAGTCAAGAATCCCTATACATACTTGGGCAGGTCACATTTTAACACCCTGCGTGGGTGTGAACACTCATGTTGCTTCTGTGTAATCTCCGAAAATCCTCAGGGAGGCCCGCAGCTCAAGACACACCACAAGGTAATTGAAACACAGCCTCAGATTGCCTCTGCGGGGTCTCGAACTTCCCCCTTAATCTACGGTACACGCAATATGTACCAGCCCTACGCTTACGACTAATAAGGGCTTGTCGTCGGTGTCCTAGGTTGGGATCGCCGTGGCTGTGCACTTACGAGCTATGGTACATATGTATGTACAGACCCCAGACATATCATGTCCTGTGGGGCCAACGAGTGAGACGTCAGGTCTGCACCCACATTACCACTGCCCTCTCTCTCACACGACTCAGAGATTATGGGCGTGGATTCAAATGGCACAGGAAGGAAACTTTCCTGAATGGTGGTACGTCGACACACATTACAGGAATTTACAAAACTATCAATTTCCTGTCCCATTCCTGGCCAGAAAAAGTCAGCATGGATACTGCCTTGGGTTTTCTTTTTGCCCATATGACCTCCTGATGCTAAACAGTGACCCCATTCTAATACTGCTTGGCGGTAGTTCGCGGGAACGACAAACTGCAGTCGAACCTCGCCCTCGAGTGTTCATGACTCACGGTAGAGCCGTCCTTGTTTACGAAGGAACCTGGCTCGTCCACCCCATGAATACTTGGTCACTTTACCCTTTTGTTTCTTCCGCACAACAGCAAGGGTCGGGTCAGTCTGTTGCTCTTGGAGAACATCTTGACTACAAATCAGATCTTGCGGCAGTGCAATAGCCACCAGGGCAACACGATTTGGAGCCTTGGCCATGGCTCGTGTTACTGCAGCCGAAGTCTGAGTAGTGACATCTGTGGTGCAACTAAACTTGGCACCTGGAATGTTACCTATAATGAGGTCAAACATAGGTTCTTCATGACAACTGCAACTGTTGAACCTGTGTAAAAAGGAGATGCTACCTGGATACGTGCCTCAGGGAACAGTCTCACTGATCCATCAATAAGCTGAGCTTGGATCTGTCTGCCTGTATATTCTTAAGGACAAACAAGACTGCCTGACAGTACAACCTGAGGAACCATTGTCTCTCAGTACATTAACAGAAACACCTCCCACAAACCCTGGCTGAACAAGGAAGGCACTGTTACCTGTGGGAGGGCCTGTGGAGGAAGCGGCCAGCCATTGATAAGGCTGCATGGGACTCAACTCTTCAAATGTGACAGGACTATATGCCTTAGAGGTTGTACCTGAACTAGGAGAACGAGGAGTTGTACTCACCATCTGGGGAGCAGGAGCACTGACAACCTGTGGAGGAGAATTCACCATCAGAGGGGGACTAGTGAACTGTGAAGGAGGACCTGTGCTGGTGGGGACGGCACCATCGTGCGCCTGTTGGGGAATGAAGGCTGCGTTTGCCTCCTGCCTCCGATACGCTGGGGCTGGTGTCGAAAAGGTTTGTCCCGGTTGGCGATTGCCTGGCTGATACTGCTGCTGGTTAGGGTACTTTTGCTGGTTTGAGTACTGCTTGTACCTCTTCCAGTCAGGTTTCTGTGTATTCTGCCCCTGGTCCTTCTGCGGTTTGCCTGGACCATGACCATTATTTTGAGAATGGCCTTGATGCTGGGGTTCAGTCTGGGATTGCTTACCAGACTTAGCAGTATCTTTCTTATTCCACGACTGCTGCTTACGAGTTTCGTACCCGTACTCACTAAAGAAAGCATCAGCCTTTTCCACCATTTGGGTTGCATCCTTCACTTTGGACATCTTGAGCTGGGCCATAAGCTCAGCAGGCCATGACTTTTCCAGCTGTTTGCGCCGCACGAGGTCGATCATTTCCTCTCGTGTGCTGGGAGTCTCGTCCTTCTCCATCCACTTGCCTAAGTATGCCGTGAGATGGCCAAGGAACTGAACAGCTGTCTCCTTTTCCTGGAGATGCGCCTTCATGAACTGATTTCTAGCATGATCAACAGTAAGACCGTATGGTTTGATGAGTGCGGTCTCCATCATCTCATACGTGAGATTATCTCCGCGAATTCTGTGGAGAATGTCGAGGGCAGGGCCCTCAAACAGGCTAAGGAACTGAAGCCGCTTAGCTGCCTCATCCAGATCGTACAGGTTTGCCATGTCTGAAACGAGCTATAAATGGCTCGATTCGCTCGCCTTCCTTGTAAGAAGGAAGCTTGAGACGTGGAGTTGCTAGAAAAGGTGCTGAGATAGCAGTAGTGGAGCTTGGATTAGCTGCACCCGATGTGCCTGAAGCCAAGGAGTCTCGCTTAAGCTTCAGCACTTCCAGCTCGTGTTCATGTGCTTGGCGCTTGTGTTCACGTGCTTTGTCACGCTGTCGTTCCTTGTACTCACGTTCGCGCTCCCTCTCGCGCTCCTCTCGCTCCCTCTCTTTCTGCCGTTCCTCCCGCTCCTTCTTTTTCTGCCGTTCCTCTTGCTCCTTCTCTTTCTGCCATTCCTCGTATTCGCGCTGCTCCTTCTCGTACTCACGTTGTTCTTTTTGATGCTCGCGCTGAATTTTCCACTCTTCACGGGCGGCATTCTCACATTGCTCTTTGTAATTGCAGCTCAACAGGACATAATCTTGAATTTCCTGGGGGTTAGTAAGCCCCATATCCTTAGCTTCTTGCACGTATGAAGTAGTCTCCATCGTGCTTAGTTTTGAGACTGAGTGACAACTAAGACTGATAGGTAAGAGTGAATAAGTGATTTGGTAATAATAATTTCAAGCTAGGAGTTTATCCTGGAATAAGGTCGCCAGATGTCAGGGGAATTTATGTAATTCAAAAAGAAAATGTAATATTGTATAATTCGAGTATACATTATATAGCTATGTGTGCTAGGAATGACTATCGAGTCATTTATTAAGAGAGAATAGACTCGTGAAATCAAGTGGCGATTTCACTTTATGCTGGCTTACTTCACCAATTCTCTAGAGTCGAGAATTTATAGACTTTCTCAACGGTACACAGCAGAGACTAGACGCTCAAGTAGGCTGTAATATTGTGCCGTTGGCCTCTGAGAAAGTTACTTTCTCCCCTTAACATTCAAAAATAATAATAATAATAATAATAGTAATCAGGATCTTGGCTGAGCCAAACTCCTAGCTAGCACAACGGATTTAAGGATTAATGCCAAAAGCTGGCCTAAGTACCAGTCGTGATTTAATATAAAGAGTTGTGCTAACGTGGAGTAGCAAAACTATCAAATATGTGGGAAAATTAAACACGACTGTTACATTTAACAAAGCTAAAAAAAAACGAACTGTAAATATATCGAATACAAGAAAATAAATTTACGTTACATGACTCCAATTCAAATCAAGAAAGGGAAATGCACTCACTCAAACACTCAGACAAACAGCTAAATATCCCAAAACTTAAGTCTAGGAAAACAAAAGGAAATACTAATCGGTATAGATGAGACCGAGCTGCTGCAGACGATCACCAACAGGTGGGAGCTACGAGGATACACGCCAATACAAGCTGAGATCTGAAATCGCTAAGAAATCACTCAAGCCTTTGCAAGGCGTACTGCAGCGCACCGTGTCTACAGTCAGACTAACTATGATTTTGAGTGCTCGACGTGAAGAGCGTGTGAAAGGGTGCGGCCTTACGTAACGGCCCAGAGGCGGGAGCGATAATTCAGAAATTATCGCTCAGAGGAATGCACCGCCCGCACATAAAAACAATCACTCGCGAAAGAATAACAAAAGTTTTGACAACTTGATGCGAATACAAGCACGTGAGCGGACGGTTTGAGAGAACGAGCGAAACATTGTACATTTCATAATAATTCGTTCCGCAAAATCACTTGATGTCAGAATTTACGTTACATAATTTTACGATGTAGAAAATTCGTGACATGGACCACGCAGCTCAGCAAGCCCTCCACTCCCAACACCTCACTCAACTAGGCCCGGATCCCACTGCTCTCTGCTCCTGTAGCAGTCCCTCACCCATGATCTAGCTGCAACCTTTCTAGGACTTGTCCGTGCTGATGCAGCAACTCACCCCTGGGCTTGCCATCCCTGCCGCCAATTGGACGTGGCCCTCACCCATCTGTGCATTGGTCACACTGGTCTGAATGGCCACCTACACCATCTGGGTATTATAGAATCTCCATGGTGTCCCTGGTGTCCCCGTACTAAGGAGACTGTTGAGCACTTCCTCTTGTGGTGTCCCAGATTTCACTCCCACCGGGTGGCCCTCCAAGTTCACTTAGCTACCCTTGGACACCCCCACCTCTCCATCCCTCTCCTACTTGGTGGTGGCTCCAGTGACCCTGACACACGTCTACAAGTTATGCACCTGCTGTGTGGATTCCTGCGATTGTCGGGGCATCTCCCCCACCTGTGACCTAAGACCTTGCACCATCGGCTGAGGAAGGGCAGTGGGTCGTGTCCTTGACAGTGGCCCTTTATACCCAGAAGAAGAAGAAGTGTTCTGTTTTTGAAATTGAGTGTTTCTAATCATAAAATCTGAGTATATACAGAAGTGAATGTAACTTTTTACAAAAAATCAAAGGCCTTTATACTCTAGAAAATACTTGTGGCTGCCAAGCAGTGAGATGATCATTTGTATAAGAGATTCTTCTAAATAGAGCCAAGCCAACCAGTCTAGTCAGGCCTCCAGGACACATGGGGATATTTGAAGGTAATTTTGAAACAAAAAAGTGCGCCTTATATCCCACGAAGTACAGTAATTACTATTAAAGTGATCGGTAGGTTCCTGTTGCTTTGTAATGGCAGTGGAGCTGGAAATTTCAGTTTGTTGATTTTGTAATGTGTTGCTTTGGAGAAGGAAACAAAGCCTGTTTGAGAAGCTTGTCACAGGAGTGCAGGAATGTCCTATACTCAGTTTTTTTTACCAAGGCGAAGATACACTTGACAGGTTGGTGATGACTTGCTGAATGCAACATTGTTTCATGATCTCTTTATTATTCATTGACAATATATATATAACAGGGAAATTTGAGTTAGTAAATGTTATTTGGAAATGTTGCATTCAGCCAATTATCACCAACCTGTCAAGTGCATCTTCATCTCAATAAAAAAAAACAGAGTATTGTCACTGATAATCAAAAGCATGCATGTAAAAGTATTCTGCTTGTCATTTTTGATTTGTAGTGAACACACACACTAACAATACAAGCTGTCCCCAACTTACAAAAATAATTGGTTCTTGCACCAGTCGAGCAGGGCAGTACTCCCAAGGAGGATGGAAAGCTGATGACAGGGAGAGCTGGAGCTCCCGTTTCATCAGCCCTCAGGACTTGTTCCTGACCATCCCCCTTTGCTGAACTTTTTCAGTGTCTTAGTAACACAGAGAGTAGACCAGCATGCTTTCCAATACAAGTTTCTCTAACTGTCAACACCAAACTACATACACGCTACACACTACACTTCCTTTTCAATTTTTTTTAAAATTGGGTTCTGAAAATCGTGCCTCGGAGTCCCCAGGGAGGGGGGGGGACCATAAATGCCCCCACCATCCACCCCTCTCCTGGTGACGACTCTTGGAGCTGCCTGGAACCACTGTCTGACTCACTCCTTCATTTCTGTAACATTCGCGGCCTTTCCTCTAACTTTCGCTCTGTTGAGCACAACCTCTTCTCCTCTAAACCTCACCTTCTCTTTCTTTCTGAGACTCAGCTGTGTGAGACAACTGACAGCAAACCCTTTTCTGTATCCTCCTACTTTCTCTATTCTCATTTCAAAGCCAAAGGTGGCTGTTGTGTATATGTACGCAACAATCTATCTTGCTCTCGTGTTCCTGAACTTGATTCTTCTGAATTCTCTACTCTCTGGCTTTGGCTCTCCTGTCATTCTCTGACTAAATATATCTGTGCTATTTACTTATCTCCTAATTCTACTGACTATCAAAAATTCTTTGACTATCTTACTTCTACGATGGAACACATTCTATCCATTTCTCCTTTCTCTGAAATCTCCATTTTAGGAGATTTCAATGTTCACCACTACCTTTGGCTCTCCTCTCCTTTCACTGATCCACCTGGTGAATAAGCCTACATCTTTTCTATCCTTAATGACCTAGAGCAGCTTGTACAGCACCCTACCCGTATCCCTGACCGCCTTGGAGAGAGTTCCAACATACTTGACCTTTTCCTAACAACTAATCCTTCTGCTTACACTGTT
>JAGKTI010008981.1:17186-32173 GCA_018397915.1 Birgus latro
GAGAGAGAGAGAGAGAGAGAGAGAGAGAGAGACGTCAACGTGGGAGGGGAACACATGTGCAAGGGAGTGACCACACGTGAGGGAGGGAGAGATGGATGGAGAGAGGGAGGGAATGAGCATACTCGTGTGAGGGAGAGTGAGAGGAAGGGAGGAAGTGCATATGAGGGAGTACAGCACAAGTGAGAGGGGGAAGGAGAGAGCACATTGTGAGGGAGGGAGGGAGCACATATGAGGGAGGGTGGGAGCAGATGTCAAGGTGGGAGGAAGGGAGCATATGAGGGGGAGGGAGGGAACATATGTGAGGGAAGGAAGGAGGGAACACATGGTAAGGAAGAAGTACATGTGACGGAGGGAGGGAGCACGTTTGGGGGAGGGAGGAAGAAAGAGTGCACATGTGACTGAGTGACGGTGGGAGGGAGGGAGTACATGTGAAAGAGGAAGGTAGGGAAGGAGGGATGAAAGGAGGGAGCAAGGGAGAGAAGGAGGGAGGACAGGAGGAAGGGAGGGAGAATGCACATGTGAGGGAGGGAGAAAGGGAGGGCACACACCACCTCAGTCAGCCAGCGCCGCCAGAAGACTGATGAAGTGCTAGCCTGTTGCCCTTCACCACTCGCCCAGCACCACCCACTCTGTTCCTCCCGCCCACTCACTCTAGTCCCGCCCACCCTCTGCTTTTACCACCCGCCCACCTTTCACCGCCTATCCTATACTCTCCTCTTTCTCCACGTCCACTGTTTTTCCACATCCTCTAATGCCTCGTCTTCTCTGCCCTGTTTTTCCAACCTCCATTCATTATCCCTTCCCGCCTTCGCCAGTCTACCCACCCGCCCTTCCTTTATAATTCTGCATTTCTCCTCGACCCACATCCTACTTTCGATCCACCCGTTTTATATGCATTCCACCCAGCCACACCCATGAATACCTCTCTCGTTCACCTACAGCCACCCCTTCTTACATCCCACCCACTCACACCCACCGCTCACACCCCTCACACCCACCCTTCACTCCTCTAAGTCCCTCACACCCCTAACACACACCCTTCACACACACTCGTCACATCCTTCACTCCCTCACACCCCTCACATTCACGCTTCACTCCCCCACACCTCTCACATTCACCCCTCACTCCTTCACACCCCCCACATTCACCCGTCACTCTCTCACACCTACCACATTCACCCCTCACTCTACACTCACCCCTCACTCCCCTAATTTCCTCACACCCCTAACACATATCCCTCACACACACTCCTCACACCCCCACTTCCTCACTCCCTTCATTCACTGTTACCCCTCACTCCCTTCATTCTCTATTACTCCTCACCCCCATCATACACACCTCTCACAGTCCTTAGACAAACCCTCATACCCAAATCTCAAACCTGTCACAACCCTCACACACACACCCTTCACACCAGTCACACCGGCCTCTAATACCATTCATACCTCACACCCTTCATGCCTGTCAGAACCCCCCCCCCCTCACAACTGTCCCACCCGCCCCTCACACCAGTCACACCTCACAGACACACCCCACACCCAAGCCATACCCCTCACACCTCTCACACCCACCCCACACACCAGTCATACCCCTCACACCTCTCACACCCACCCCACACACCAGTCATATCCCTCACAACCCTCACAGCCACCCCACACACCAGTCATACTCCTCACACCTCTCACACGTATCCCACACACCAGCCATACTCCTCACAACCCTCACAGCCACCTCACACACCAGTCATACCCCTCACACTCACACCCACCTCACACACCAGTCACACCCCTCACACCTCTCACATCCACCCCACACCCCAGTCACACCCCTCACACCTCTCACACCCACCCCTCACACCTCGCATACCGCTCACACCTCTCACTGCCTTCATACTCGTGTTCAGAGAAGGCAATACATCATAACCAGGAAATTACCTTCCAGTTAGGTTAACATCAGTCGTAGCAAGTTGTTGGAAACAGTAATTAGAGATAAATTAGTAAAGCATTTAGAACTAATTTCATCAAAGGCTTAGGAAATCGTGTTTAATCAATCTCCTTGACTTTTTCCAATTATGTTGATATGTACAATAACACTAAATCAGACCATGTAATATATCTTAATTTTCAGAAAGCAGTTGATAGTTTCCCATAATCGAATTCTTCAGAAACTTCAAGTCTGTGGTGTCAGTGGCAATTTATTAAGATGGATTGAAGGCTGGCTTATGGACCGTAAACAAAAAGCTGCAATTAATAAGAAGGAATCAGAATGGACGAATATTGGAAGTGGAGTGCCACAGAGTTCCGTTCTGGGTACTGTACTGTATCTAAATTATATCAGTAATACAGATGAATGTTTACGAGTATGTTGTAAAATAGCCAGATTCGCTGACGATACGAAGATCAGTAACAGAGTAGATATCCCCGAACAAAGATCGGTGATTCAGAGAGATCAAGATAAACTCTTCAGTTGGACTCAAATATGGCAAATGGATTTTAATACTGACATATGCAAAGTTCTGAATATTAGGAGTAAAAATTAAAAAAATATAAAACTGCAGCCAGGTTTTCCTTCCCATCCTGCTGTCTCTAACCTGTAAGTATGGCACCGTCACTCATTCTCTCAGTACATTATACCGACCGAATAGGACTGCACACCAACTGCTGGCAGACAGTATTAAATGCATTCATGGAACAGTTTTTACTTTGCCATAGTTACAGGTTAAAGATATCAGGATGGGAAGGAATACCTGACTACAGTAGCACCTGTACCATAAATAATACCCAGCTCTTGAACGTAAATCAGGAAAAGTGTTTAAGAATAATTACAACAATTGGCTTAAAACCAAGTCGACAGTGCACCGAGGCAATAAAGAAAGCTAACAAACTAGTTGGATTTATAGGCAGAGCATCTGAATTGGAAACGGAGAATATTATCCATACCTTGTACCATTTCCTAGTACGTCCACATCTTGATTACTATATTCAGTTTTGATCGCTGTATTACAAGAAAGACATTGAGAAATTAGAGAGAGTACGGTAAACAGTAACATAAATGATACCCATGTTACGAAACAAACCGTATGAGGAACGTCTGTAAGAACTAAGTCTATTTAACCTTTCAGGGCGTAGATTACGAGGAAATCTAATTCATGTTTTTGTCATTATTCTTTATCGGAGGGTTTGATGGGCGGGGGGAGGTCTTCCTGCATTGTTAACCTTATATATACCTCATAAAATTAGATATCATGGTCATAGTCTTCTCTTTGTACTCACACCCCTCACACACACCTCACACCCGCCCCTCACAATCCCCACAGACCCTCACACCCCTCGCACACATCACACCCGCTCCTCACAAGCAGTCTTCCCACCCACCTCTCCCATTTTTCCTTCATTTATTTTCCTCTCCTTTGTACATTCTCATTTCTTCCTCCCTCTCTCCTTCTCCTCAATATCTTCCTTCCTTGCATTTTCCCTCCTCTCTCCCTCGTCCCACCTGCTCCCCTTTTCTTCCTATTATTTTCGTCTTTCTCCTCTTTCTTTCTTTTATGTTTTTCTTCCTTGCCTCCCTCACCTTCCCTTCCTCTTTCATTTTCCTTTGTATTTTCTTCCCCTCCCTTCCCCTCCTCCCTCCTCTTTCCCCACCGTTTCATTTTCATGTCTTGCCACTCCTTCTCAATCTCTCCTCTCCTTTTATCCAAGTTCTTCGGTGTTTCTCGCCGGTGTTTATCTGTCTGTCTGTCTGTCTTTGAGTATCGATGTATCTTTCTCTCTGTCTGTCTGTCTACGCATCCATCCATCCATCCATCCATCCATCCATCCATCCCTTTATCAGTCTATCTGTCTATATGTCCATCCATCCATCCATCCGGTCACACCCGTTCGTTCATCCACAAATCCTTCCATCCATCCGTCCCTCTTCCTACTCTCACCTCGTTCGTAGTAGCGATGGTGAGGGTTACGCGCAATGTGTCCTCCTCCACACTCTCTTAGTCGTGGTGTTAGACAGAATTATACTCCCTACTGTCTTATATTACTCTTACAATATACTTTTCCACTCATTATCTGTTTCTCCTTATCTATCTGTCTGTCTGTCATTCTCTGTCTGTCTGTTTGTCTCTCTAGTTATCTGTCTGAGTAGTTATCTCTCTCTCTGCACAGTATTCATTTATCCATCCACCCATCCCGCTCTCCTTTGCCGTATCTATCCATCTATCTATCTGCCTGTCTGCCTGTCTATGTATCTATCTATGTACAGTATATTCGTCCATCCATCCATTCATTTACCAGACATTCCAACCATCTTGTTGCCTCTGCCTCTCTTTTGCCGTAATGTTGATGGTAAGGATAATGAGTGTTATGGGTGATGTGTCAGACACCATACTCTCTTACTAGTGGTACCAGAGAAAATACATATATATAATAGTACTGTTAAAGTGGGATATAAAAAAAAGTGTAGAAATAAGAAATGTGAAAGGCACAGAAACGAGACCATTAGGGATGACATGAGGTTCAGAGATCTATATCCATTACCACATTACACACTGTACCCACAAAGCGTCTGTATCTGGTAGAATGTAGGAATGGGTATAGAACTCTGAACCTCCTCCCATCCCATATGCTTTCTTGTATCTTTGCTTTTTACGCCTCTTGTTTCTGCACTTTTTTTTCAGCTCTTAAGAATCATTTTAGACTAACTATTTTTTACTAGTTTATGGCCATTTTATACAGACTAGCTACCAACTACTGCTAGCACACAAACGCGTCTCCAGCTACACATCCCAGGCGCCAACCCCGACCAACCTGTTTTCTCCCAGGGATCTGTTCCTGCCTTGGCATATTTTCTCCCTTGAACCTGTTTTTCCTTATGAACTTATTTTACCCGTGAACTTATATTCCCTACAGACCTGTTGTCCCCTTAGACCTATTTTCCCCCATGAACCCTTATGCTTCAGTGAACCTATTTTCCCCCATTAGCCTAAGTTTACCCATGGAGCTATTTTCACTCAAGGACCTGTTTTTCTCTTGTTTGCCCCCACATAACAGTCTAAACCTTGGGCTATTTCCTCCAGGAAGCTATGTTACCTACGGACATACATTTTCCCATGGGCATACATTTCCCCATGGACATAGTTTTCCCCCCATGGACCTACTTTTTCCCTGGACGTATTTTCCACCACGGATTTATGTTCCACAACGAACCACCTTTCTCTCCATTGGTCTTGCGTGGAAAGGGGCAACACGAATCCGTGGAGTTTTTTATTCCTGAAGCGTGAGCTGAGTATTATAGAATGTTTTTAGGCTGTAATTCGTGTGCAGAAGCTCGATTGCTGCTCTAAATATATAGTACAAAGGAAGTATAAAGGAAAGCAAACAGCAGCGGACTGTAGGTTACTGCAAGGCTGTTTGGTAAGATAGGTTATATCTAGCCTAACTACACTATGGGTCAGAGGTAAGGATAGGAATGCAGGAAGGAAACGTCCCCAGCTGTTATCAAAAGTTTTGGTACGTAGCACGCTTGTGTACGTCTTTTTGTTTTAGAGTTATGATTGATGAAGAAAGAATGAAAGAAAGCTGAACTATGCACAAAATCGACATTTTCACCACCTGAGTTCGTGACTCCTACGATAGTCAGGCAGGCTGTGCAAGTAGCTTTGCACTTAAGTAGTGAAGGTAGTCTGCATGCATAACATTGCGCTTCACAAACGTTTACATGCACGAGTCCCTGTGCCTTATGTGCGTGACCTGAGCCATCCCTACATAGTAAGCAAGGATATTATGAGTCATAGTAAGCAAGGATATTATGAGTCATATATTCCTAACTACTTTTCTTGCTCATGCTCATATTTCCCCATCAATTTTCTTTCTGTCTCTCGGTTTATCTCTCTGTTCATATCCATTTCTTACAAGAAGCGAGTTCCACGTGATCCATGCCGTCTGCTGCAGATTCGGTGTTATGCGCTGATCCCAGGTTTCACAACCTTTCTCATTCTCGTTCACGAAGCCGTAGGACCCTCCGTTCTCTCACATATTGATTTGGCACTCGAATAGACCGATTCTGAACACTGTGTATTGGAAGCTCTGCCTAGTTTATTATAGTCAAAACTAACTGAACAACCCTAGGTGAGAACAGAGTGCTCCAGTGGCAGCTAAGTGTTAGAATGAAAGAGGTAGATAATGTTGCAATCACAGGATGAAAAATCAGTGTTCATTTACATGACTGTAGCACCAGTAGAACAGGACAGTACTCCTGGGGTGGATGGCAAGCTGGTGACGGGGAGAATTTCACCAGCCCTCTGGACTTGCATCCTGAGCATCTCTTTCCCGAACTTTGTCAGTGTTTCAGTAATACAGTGATTAGGCAACGTGCACTGGTAAAAATTTTTCTCTATCTGCACTAAGTTACATGCACGTTACACATCTCACTTCCTCTTTCAGAATTATAAGAAATGGTTTCTGAACATCTGGCCTTGAAAATCGCCAGGGGAGGGACCATAATTGCCCCCACTATCCACCTGGCCACTGGTGACGACTATGCGAAATGTCCTGGACTGTTGTTTAATACTCTTCCTATTCATTTCTGCAATATTTGAGGCCTTTCCTCTAATTTCCCCATAGTTCACATCACCTCTTATCCTCAAGTCATCACATTTTTTCTCTGTGAAAATCAGCTGTCGGAGGCAACTGACAGGAAACTATTTTCTGTATCCTCCTGCTTTATCTATTTTAATTTCAGAACTAAAGAGAGTTGCTGAGTGTTCATATTGCTCCCATGTTCCTGATCTTGAATCTTCTGAATTCTCTACACAGTGCCATTGACTGTCTTATCATACTCTGGCTATACAGACCTGTGCTCTTACATATTAGTGATGGTCCGAATATTAGCCCTCGCATTTGCATTCACAAATATTCGCATATTTTTGGATATTCGCATTCGCAATCTCATGCTGTCATCGAGTATTCTGTGAATTTTAATAATGTAACTTTATAAAGTTTACAGAAAATCAAATAAAGAGTTAAAATCATGAGTTGAGCGACTGTTCTGGGCTTGTGTTGCCAACTAAGCAGCTGTGCCAAGCCAGCTAGGGCTGCTTGCTTCATCTTGCACTGTTGCCAGATTCCCAGAAAAGTTTGGAGATCTCCAGATTATTTGCCCAATGACAGATTTTCCGAATTTTTCATTAAAAGTGGGCAATCTCCAGAATTTTAGCTCATAACCAGAAAAAATACTGCAAATCTCAAGAATTTCTGAGAGAGAGAGAGAGAGAGAGAGAGAGAGAGAGAATGCCTGTCTGACGTGTTCTGTTCTGGGTCCGCTCGAAGTTCGTCGAAAATTGATAGAAACTTGTTCAATCAATTTTCTATGGCTGAAACTCTTACAGTGAAATAAATTCTTACAAAAAAAAAAAAAAAATGAATAACTCATGCTTCTGTGTTATCAAAAAGGATATTTGCATTCACATTCGTATTCGCGAATATTGAAAATTCATATTCGCATTTGCGAATGTTGAAAAACATACATTCGGACCATCATTATTACATATCCTCTAATTCTGTTAACTGTATTGAGTTCTTTGACTTCTTCGAAGATGAAAAACATATTCTTTCCATGTCACTTTTCTCTTAAATCGCCATCCTCGGAGAGTTACAACATGCCTGACTCTTTTCTTTAAAATAATGCCCGTGTTTACTCCGTCAATACTCTGATTAGAATTTTATCACCTTAATGTGTCCTATTGCTCCGATGAGGTCTGTGGCCTCTCCCAAGAAGCAGCGTCCGTGACACTTCAGAGCTGCGGATTAGGAGACCCTCAGGCAGCAATAATTTGATTTTCCTTGGAATTACTGTTTCCTCCGTGGCCAACATCCATCTGAGAGTGCTTCATGCATTACGGAGATTATTTTTTCAGGAATAAAATTACACAGTTCGCTCCCTTACTCTTTGACTGATTCAAAAGAAATGGTTTAATCATACTTGTTTTACTGCTGTCCACAACAGAGGAGGCCTACAAGAGGCAATGGCACTAGCTCACCCCTGAAACTTGTCAGCTTCACGTTCTGCCCTTAGTAATCGTGCAAAATCTGTTCTTCATTGCACAATGAATAGTTTTTTAATGCTTTGAACTTTCTGACTCATATTCTTCCCACTCCTTCTGGCATCTTGCCAAAACCCTTTCTGATTATCTGATTTCTTCTTCACTTCTCTTTCCTGATTTGTAGCTGTTTCTTCTACTGCTAAGGCAGAACTCTGTTCTTTGAATTGTCCTCCAATTCCACTTATGAAGATTCCGTTGCCATCCCTCCATCTCCTCCTCTCACTGGCTTCCTCATGACTGAGAAGAAAATTTCTTCAAGAGGCATACTTTTGCCCTCAATGCACAGTCCTGATGGGGCCACTCCTTTTGTCCTTAAGAACTATGCTTGTGTGCTGATACCCTCCCTCGGCAAACCCTATCGTTTTTGTTTGTCAACTTTCACTTCTCCTTCTTGCTGAAAGTTTGCTTTCACTCAGCCTGTCCAAAGGAAGGACGAATGTTCTTATCTCATTAACAGTCGCCCAACGGCTGTAATATCTTGAATTTCTTAAGTTTCAAAATGTATCCTTAACAGAAGAATTATGAAGTACCCTTCCTATCATAACCTTCTTTCTGACCGACAGTATCTGCTCTGCCAGGAAAGCTTCACTGACTGCCTTTTCACCTTCCTTTCTGACTCTTGGTCATATCGCTTTTGTGACCGAGAAACCAGTTGCAACTGATATCTCAGTGCCTTTCGACCGTGTCTGGAAAAACTATTATTTTTATTGCTTCTGCCAAAGAAGTTGGACGGAGGTTATGTATTTGTTAGCGTTTATTCTTTTGTATGTATGTTGTTTTCGTGTTTCAGTGAAATCTGGTGGATAGGTGGACACTAGGTCAAGGAAGAGTTGATTAGATTATAAGGAGGATCCGGACCCTGAAAAATCATAATTTTTATCGGCGTTGGAGGCGGTATGCCTTGTCTGAGACTGTGTAACAGGGCATACCATAGAATTAATTACCTCCAGCAACAAGACCACAGTATTAACCATCTCCACCAATGAAGCTGAACGGAGGTAGGTTTATAAATCACATACTATATTGGCGTTGGCGAAGGTATGCACTCTCTGAGTTACTTTTAGTTTCCACACTCTAGCTTCGTTTCTAGTTGCTCTATAGCTTCCCTCGTTCTATAGCTGCTCTGTTTTTCTAATGCTATATTTAGTGGAGTTCCTCAGGGTTGTATTCAGTCACCGACTTTGTTCCTTCGTTTCATCAATGCTCTACGCTGCACATCCAACCCTAACCATTAATATACTGATGACGTCACCCTTCACATTTCCACCCATTTCTCACAATGTCCATTACAGCAGTTACTTCAGAAGTCATGGGATAAGGCTAAGGCAAAACTAATTTCTGACTTGCCCTTTATTTCTGATGTATTAATACATCTAAAGCTCAGTTCAACTCGCCAAAATCTTCCACAGAAGTATTTGTTATTACTTATCAACATACAGCCCCCCAGAACCTATCATGAAAAGATCACATTGCCTCTCTTACACATCCACTTCCAGGAGACAGGGCGTACTTAGCCAAGTTTACCCCCGCATGGCTATTGACTGTACAGGATTTTATTCACCCCTGTGTGCAGTACAACTCTTATGTGTGGAGGCATCGCCACACAATTCTTCTAAATACGCCGGAATTAAAAGCCTTTTAATTCATAAAATTTCCTCTTACTGGCTCCCATCAACCTATCTCTCTTCGCTGCATTATTGCATCTGTCGATTTACTCTTAATTGTTCAGTGATTGCTGCTGTTCTGAACAGTCTGCTTGCATTCCTCCTTCATTACGGCAGGCTTGTGCAAAGCACTCTCACCAGATTCCTGCCCAGTTCTCTAATGTGAAGGTTAACTAATACTGTCAGTCATCCATGTTTGCAACAGGTCAACTCTGGGACTGCCCCCCCTCCCCTCACTCTCTGTTTACCTCTACCTATGAGCTCTAGTCTCTGAAATGCAGTGTTCAGACATCTTGAAATTAACGGATCTTGAATTTTGCTCTCTCTCTCTCTCTCTTTTCAACAGCTTTGCAGGCTTATGGCGTTTGGTTTTCTTCTTAGCATAAAAAATACACTTCTTCAAGGCTAAACCAGCATCTTCGTGTACGATGAATGGTTATGTGCTAATCTCAGGTTATACAACCACTCCGATGGACTGTGTGATCCTTCCATCAGGGGGTATTAAGGTGTACATACGCGATTAACTCAGCACTTCTTGTCGTATTTGCACACCAGTAAATGAGGTAGCGCACAGGCATGTATTTATTTTATTATTTGATTTATATTTTTTTCGCAGTTGGGAAATGTCCGATGGTCTATCCAAATTGTGATGAGGGCATAAATTACTGCAGTTTGAATATCCTTCCCACTGATATCAGTTTTACGTCTATACCCCTGAGGACGTTTGCTTTATGACCTTGATTTCGTATTTTCACCTTGCCATAGGGTTGACCTGAGTATTTCGACCATTAAGACGAGGACTCACCACCTGCTGGCGAGGAATCATCAGGTACCTCGGTCGTCAATATCGGTCCATAATTGCGGCCTGCAGAACACGAATAGACGAACGGACAGACGGACGAATAGACGGAAAGCCCTCATTCTGGCTCACCCGCCCCAGACCCTCGACTTCATTTTGGGGAATTTCATCTGCGTACCTCTTCATCCATCCATCCACCCACCCATCCATTTGTCTACCTGGATGTGTCTGCCTATCTCTCCATCCATCTGTCTCTCTGTAGGTCTGTCTAGTGGTGACTGGAGTGTGTGCATATGGGGATGGATTAGGGAATTATCATTACGTTTCTTCTTTTATAGTTTTATTTATACTTCTCAAAGTCTTCCTCTCTGTTTGTTTATCTGTCTATCTGTCTATCAGTTGGGCTATGTATCTTTCTGTTTATAAGTTTCCCTATCTGTCTGTCTGTTTTCTTGTCTTCTGTATGTCTGTCCATTAATATATCAGAGTAACTGTCTACACTTTAGCCACATATCTGTCTGTATCTGTTTACGTGTTTGTCTTTATATGTCCATTTGTATATTTATCCGTCTGTCCAACTGTCTTCCTACTGGTCTGTCTGTGCCTCCGTTTCCCTGTCTTCTGTCCATCAGTCATACAGTCCATCCATCCATTCATTTGAGTCTATCTCCACATCGGTCTGTATTTTCTCTCTCTCTCTCTCTCTCTCTCTCTCTCTCTCTCTCTCTCTCTCTACGGGATGAATCAGGGAGCTATGAGCCTTCTATCCCATACTTATTATTGCTTTTACTTATGCTTCTCCTCGCCTTCCTCTCCGTATATATGCCAGTCGTCTATTCCATCTGTTTGTCCATCTGTGTGAAGTATCTGTCTACCCAGCCACCAACCATCAACTGTCTGTTTATCTCTCTCAACCAAAATGCATAACTTATATAACTAGTTAGCTGCCTACTTTCCTACCTACCTGCCTTTATGTCATGTTAATCTCTCCGTCTGTCAATCTATTTATCTGTCTCTCTTTGGGTTTGTCTGTAATTGCTGGAATAGTAAGAAGGTGTATACTATTTGTGGGCTCAGGAAATATGACTCATATTCCACATTAATATTATTCCCTATACTACTCTTAAGATTTTTAAAGCCCTCGTATATGTTTGTGTCTGTCCGTCTTTCTGTTTGCTTATCTGTTTACCTATCTGTCTGTTTATCCACCAACACATTATCTATGAAATTCACCATCCACCCACCTCTCTCTCTCTCTCTCTCTCTCTCTCTCTCTCTCTCTCTCTCTCTCCCAAGCTGAATGAAATCGCCTGGAGTCGGCAAGAGTAAATTAGTAAATATGTCACCGTAGTCAATGAGTTAAATCTTTTCATTAAAATCGTTTGAAGGTTTCCATTAATATTGTCAATGCAAGTGCGTATTTTAAATTTTTTTATTTTTCAGTTTGCAGGCGATTTCATTAACCTCTTTAATCCAGTGACGTGTTTTATTTCCTTATTGCCCCCACTGGATGATTTCCCTCAATTTCTGACATATTGCTGGCAGTGACTGGGTAAATGACGGCTGTATCAAATCCCTGATGTTCCAAAAATTTCCAGGCTGACCAAAATTGTCTTATGAGAGCAAAATTAAGAACTGTATCAGACTGGAATGGTTAAACTGAGAGGTGACTTTACTTTTCTAATTGTAGGGGTTAGATGCAGCCACCATTAACCCCTTCAGTATTTGAGTTCTTTACCTAGCAGAATTAAGTCACCAGTTAATCGGAGGGATAAAATAAAAATTACCTCATCTGAGTGAAGTTCATTGTTCGAAAGACGTATCTAGTATTTTTTTTTTCTGACGGACGAGTTTATTCATTCTTGGAGAGACTCTCCGGCTGATGGGGTTAAGACCCTCTTATAATAGGGGTTAAGGTTATGTCTCGCCATTTCTCGTTTATCTTACCCCTTCACTACGATGCTTGACATATCACCATGATGATTTTTTTTTTATTGCCGGACCCTGCTAGTGGCAGGGGGCTCCTTATTATCACCCTTGTCTCTGAGTCACTTACAGTAAATTATCTGAGTCATTTAAGTTATTGTGTCCCAAGAGAGAATTGGTCCAAACTAGTGCCGCCACGGCAACTTCAGCAGTCTTCTCTGCGTCAGTAGGATGCTAGTCGATGTTACGAGATCATATCTCTGTTTAGAATTCTTCTGGGGACCTTTTTATGTCCTTTTTAGGAACCATTTATGTGTCATGCACCAGCCAGCCCGGTGCCCCATCAGCCAGACAGCGCTTATATTGTCGTACTGTAGGACTAAATCTCATAGGGGAATCATGTTCAGTCTCAAAAAGTATAATATATTTAAAGTAGAGGTTCAGTCTCTTGTTGTGCACTCAGAGAAAACAGAAATTGCATACCCATTCCTACGATTTGTGTGCCGATTTTGTTGAAATACATGTGCTCACTTTCCCCGTTTCTAATTGCTTTTATTTTTAGGCAGGGGGCTGACCTCCAAGAATTACTTGGAGAGCCATGCTTCCCATTACAAATTACTCTCATTGCAAGTGAGAGTCAGTTGTACAACATGTACTAAGATATCAAAGCCAAATCTGCAATCTTTTCACGAACACGAAGAGTTTTAGATTTCATGAGGAGGGCTGACCCCCTAAAAATCATCGTTGGAAAACTGTATATAGTGGAAGACCTTCTCAGTAACCAAACGAACTCACCTGGGAAATGTCAGTCAAGTCTTTCCCCTATTTCTGTGTGTGTGCGTGTTTTTTTTTTTGAGGGGGGGTAAGAGGGGAACTGACCCCCCTAAGAATCTTTGTGGGACTCACTCCTCCAAAATATCACATTATGTATGAGAGTCCATTGTATAACATGTACTAGGATATCAAAGCCATATCTTCCCTTCTTTCACTGTTTCTGAGAAATTCACTGTCTCTGAGACTTTTAAATTCATGAGTGGGCTGACCCCTCTGAAAATAATGGGTGGAAAACTGTATATAGCGGAAGACCATTTGAGTAATCAGACGAACTCATCTGGGAAGTATTATTCAAATTTTTCTCTTTTTCTGTTCTTCTTTTATTTTTTATAGGGGGCTGACACCCAAAAGAGGAGGGAGTCATGCTCCCTAAATATCGATGTGCAGTTTCTTCTTGTGCATTCAGAGAAAACATGGAAACTTCATACCGAATCCTGCGATACATATGCTAATTTCGTTGAAATCCATGTGATCATTTTCCCATATTTCAGATCGTTTTTAATTTTGGGAAGGGGACTAACCCCTCCAAGAATCGCTGGGGGTTCCCGCTCTCCAAATATCGCATTACGGATGAGAATCCTTTGTTCAGCATATGTTAAGATAGCAAAGCCATAGCAGCCCACCTTTCACTATTTCTCAGAATTTTTAAATTGGTGGGGGGGCTGATACCCCCTAACAGTCAGGGGTAGAAAATTGTATAGAGTGAAAACCTTCCCCGTAACCAAACGAACTCACTTGAGAAGCTTCATGCAACTATTTCCTCCATTTCTGATCGTTTTTATTATGGAGGGGCGGACCCCCAAGAATAATTGGGGGGTCACGCTCCCCAAATATCGCATTACGGATGAGAGTCCATTTTATATGCACAACATGTTTTTTTTCTAATGCAAGAAAGAAAGAACCAAAGGCCATGGGCCCGCATACTGTTCCTTCCAAGAAATAACAAAAACAATACAAAAGAGAGCCAAATTCAAGATCTGTTCATTTCGAGATGCCTGAACACACTGCTTTTGAAAGACTGGAGATCATAGGAAGTCGGAAATACAGACAGAGGAAGACAGTTCCAGAGTTGACCAGTTGCATAAATGAAGGACTGGGAGTAACGGTTACCTCTTTCATTTGAGAGTTGGACAGAAAAGGGATGAGAGTTTGTTGCTAGACGGGTACTACGTGCCCGTCGTAGAGGTGGAGGGATGCAAGCAGACAGTTCAGAGGAACAGTAACCGTTGAAGTAGCGATAGAAGAGAGGTAAAGATGCAACAGTGCAGCGAAGAGACAAAGGTTGAAGGGAATCATTAAGAGGAGGAGAGTTAATGAGACGAAAAGCCTTTGACTCCACCCTATTGAGAAGAGCTGCATGTGGGGAGCCTCCCCACACATGAGAGTTGTATTCCATACAGGGGCGAATAAAACCAGTGTACAAGGTCAACAACTGTGCAGGGGTAAAGAAAGTTCGGAGTCGGCTTAGGACACCTAATCTCTTGGAAGCAGATTTCACACGAGCTGTAATATGTTCTTTCCAAGATAAATCCCGAGAGAATGAAACCCCAAGCATGTTCACGGATGATGTAAGACTGAGCTGGACATTATTCAATATTATCCTAAGGAAGATTTTGTCGGATTGATAAGTGTAATAACTGAGTCTTTGATGTATTAAAAATAACAAGA
>JAGKTI010008982.1:8489-32172 GCA_018397915.1 Birgus latro
ACCAACACCATAATATGTAAAGCAGCCCCAAGCCATGAGTGAGGCTGGGTATTTAACAAACTTGGAAGTGTACTTAGGATCCAGGGGGTCACTGCCTGGTTTGCGGTACACTCGTGATGAAGGGGTACCAGTGACAGTAAATGTTGACTCATCACTCCAAAGCACAGTTTTCCATTGTTCCTCACTCCAGGCAAGATATTTCCTACAAAAATTTACTCTCTTTTTCTTCTGAAGTGCAGTTAGCAGTGGTTTTTTACGAGCACAAAAACTCCTGTAGCCCAGATCGTCATGCAACAGTTGCTGCACACTTCTGACAGACACATCTGCCAGCAACTGTGGGTTCTTTTCTTTTAAATCCCGTGCTGTTAGCCTTGGATCCTTGCTAACTTCCTTGCGATCAGCTGACGGGTCCTGAAGGTTGTCTTACGAGGTCTCCCAGGCTTGGGAAGTGGAGTGGGAGGAATGGCCTCCCCACTGTCCTTGAACCGTTTCACCAGTCTCTGCACTGTCCTCAGTCTAACACCATCTGATTTGCAATAAATGGGAGTTTGTGGCCAGCTTTGTATAAAGTAATCACTTCCACGCGTTTGTCCTTGCTTGTGGTTACTTTAGGCATGATGAGAATGTGGTAGGTAACCAAATAACTGTGTTATTTGAGTCAAAACATGCCCTCGTGGTGCATCACACACAGAGACAATCCTCCTCCTGTGGCTGCCCAAACATTACTGAGCCTGCTCCTGTGGTGCCAAACCTATCAAGCAAGGTTGCCAGCTCCCATTGAAAAAGCGTCAGCTCATTTTGCATCACAGGGGAGGGTAGTATTGACCCTACTTCACTTAACGCGAAAAAGAATGACGTCGGCAAAAAAAGTCAATACTTTCCGCGCCTACTGTATATATATTTATATATATACTGTATATACATATACACAGTATATATATCATCATCATCATCATCATCATCCAGATCTCCATTCCCACCCTAGGGCTGGGTAAGGAGTATCATCATCCAGACAGCCCAGATTTACCCAATCCTTCCATTCACTCATCATTCAAGCTCCCAGAATCCTGGCTCTATCAGATGTGCCAAAAACATCCACCACGTTTTGTAGCTTCACATAAACGTATCTGATAGAGTCAATCCGGATGCTGTGGGGGAGGCGGTGGCCGGATCGGTAGAGAGTTGGCCTGCAGTCCTAATGGACCCAGGTTCGAATCCTCACTGGGGCAGGGAACAGTTTTAGGATTTGAATTTCTTGAAAAGCAGACTTTACTGATCTACCAGACGACCCGCCGACATGTCGTCAAAATACCCCCGTTAATACCAATACACCAGTCCTGTATGAGACAGCCCTAGCTTGTATTCAATACGGATAGTGGGTGTTAGCGCCGAAGTGGTGACATGTGGAGGTGTATGGATGTAGGAGGACTACTGGGCCTTGATAACGGGCTGTAAAGCCTATGCCCAGAGTTGGTCACATAAAAAAAAGAAGAAAAAAAAAAGTCACGACCTCCAGATTGTCTTATTCAGTTTTGGGGAGATCTCGTGTAGGGAATATGTAAATAACGGCAGTAATCATTCCAATCTGAGAAGTCTTGAAAGATGAATGAAGCTGTCAGAAGATAGCAAGAATAACATGAAGATATAATATCACTGGAGTGGAAGGGGTTAAGTAATTTAATTAGATGGCAAGAATAACATGAAGATAGGCCTATATCATTTGAATTGAAGGGGTTAAATAGTTTAATTAATTTGTTTTTGAAGGAAGAATGATGCAGTTGTTTTATTTTTCAGCACCAACATGGTAATGAACTACACAGAAGTTGAGGCCAAAGTGAGAGAGGCCACCAATGATGAGGCATGGGGACCAACAGGTGAGAACTTTCCCATGAACACTAGACCTCACCACTACTGTAGGTGCTGTCAGCTTATTGCCTCTACTAGATTACAGATGTTGTTGTTGTTATGGCCATAGGCTCATTTGGATTTGAACCTGGTGGACTGCAGGCTGTTACTCTTATCCTACAGTCCACAATCCTCCTTGAAGGAAGTAAAGGGATGTTTGTATTGTAATATGAAATTATCATTAGAGTACCGGTACTGTACTCATTTGTGTGTTATTTACTAAATTAAGATAGTCTGTTGTTTCAGATCTTTTATATTTACTGTAGCTATATTATTGTTATTTTTTTTTTCTCTCTATTTCAGGGAGTTGTAAGCTTACAGGATATATATTGTACTTTATCCTCATTGTATTATACACATGGCTGTACCCAGTAAGACTGAGAAAAGGAAGTGTCTCATTATCGGCATTGGTTTTATCTCTTATCAGTAATTGGGAAGTGAAGGTTTGTGTTATAACTTTAGCAACGAGTCAGGCATGTAGCGTTATGTATATATGATGACATAGTTTTCTCGAACCATTGTGTGTATATGTGTGTGTGTGTTTGTGTATATTTGTGTGTGTGTGTGTGTGTGTGTGTGTGTGTGTGTGTGTGTGTGTGTGTGTGTGTGTTAACTAAATAGGAATGCCTGACCTCATTTGGTTAACAAGGAAGAGTTATTTGATTTTGGTGTAGGTCAGTGGCAGACCAAGGACGAAAATTTAGGGGGTGAAAATTTTTTCATTTTTCCTGGTCCAGTTTGGATCAAGCTTTGCAGATACACAGTATTGCATGTTGGGATAGGAAAAGCAATAATTGAGTCTTCATACAATCAAGAGGTCAAAGTCATGGGTCAGTGTCTTGTGTGGAGTCAGTATTAATTTATTATCAGGGCACCCTCTTTTGACTTTGTTTCAGTACCCAGTGGTGATAGTGGGCTGTTTTATAAGTGTCATACCGTCTGCCACTATTCGGTCTTAAACTTTTTGTTAGTTTTTTTTTTTTCCCCCTCCAATGAGTTGTACCGTATTACCAAAGACTAATCATTGTTACATAGGCGACTTTAGTACTTTGATTATACAATACAGTTCTTGAAAACTTGGATGATATATCTTCATTGGCTTGTTTGACAGTAGAATTTATTGCCATGTTAGGCTGTTTTGAAAATATTCAAGCATTTGGTCTATATTTGCCACTTGTACCAAACTCTGTGAAATCATACTTGAGTTTTGATTATTCGTTTGACCATGTTGAGCTTGTTCATGCATTTGGGTTGGGGATGTCCCAAGTCTAACTTGCAGGTCCAGCCCAAACCTTGTTCTAGCATTCAGGCTTTAAATTCATCTCTGCACAGGTCCTCAGATGCAAGAGTTGGCCCAAGCAACCTTTTACTATGAGCAGTTCCCAGAGGTGATGGGTATGCTGTGGAAGCGGCTGCTGCAGGACAACCGCTCTGCCTGGCGCCGCACCTACAAGTCACTCCTCCTCCTCAACTACCTTGTCAGAAATGGCTCCGAGCGTGTGGTCACCTCAGCCAGGGAACACATATATGACCTGCGTACCCTGGAGAACTTCAAATTCTTAGATGAACATGGCAAGGACCAGGGGCTCAATATCAGGTGGGTGGTGGGAGGAGGATGAGGAGAACTGGGCAACAAGGAAAGGTTTTGTGTGTAGCTACCTCTTCCAGGATTAAGGTGTTTAGCTGTAGATAGATGAATAGATTGGAGGCAAGTTCTGAGGTTGAGATAGCACCGACGTAGGGCTGGTTAGGGATTATACTGGTGTGGCAGTCTAGCTTTTAAAATGCTCCTGTAGGAGAGAGGCCTCCTTCTCAAGTGCCTCGTCCAAAATGTCTCTGAATGCATGGTCATCTGGGCTAGGGGATACAGACATGACCTTCACACCCTGGAGACCTTCAGATTTCTGGATGAGCATCATAAAGACCAAGGGCTTAATATCAGATGGGTGGAGGTAGGTCCTGAACAAAGAGATCATGGTGTTGAATTTGGTGGGATCAGGATTCTGGGGGTTCGAATGGTGAGTGAATGAGAATGCGGCTTATCTGTTTGGGCATGCCATTGATTAGTTCTCGTTTTTTAATGAGTGGGGAGGAGTAGAGGTCAGGATGATGATGATGACGCGTTGAATAATCTTTCTGCAGAGTGAAGGCGAAGGATCTGATCGACTTCATCCAGGATGACAACCGGTTACGTGAGGAACGCAAGAAGGCAAAGAAGAACAAGGACAAGTATGTGGGAGTGTCATCCGATTCCATGGGATTCAGAAGTTCAGGTCATAGTAAGTACTAATGGTTCTTAGGTGATCCCCTTGAATCTGATGAAGTGTTTTTTAGTTAATTCTCACTGATTCTATATGATTTTTTTTCAACTGGAGAATGACCTTGTATGAAATGGGTTGATGTAGTCTATATCTAAATCTTCCTGTTCAAAAAGTCATTCTTAAGTTGAGAAAGAGCATAAAAGTAGCACGACCAAAATAAAAATGGAGTGCAAGGGTTTACATTTTTTGGTGGATCCTTGTTCTAGTGGTTAGAGCTCCCCAGCTGGAGTGACAGCCTTACATAGGTTCAGTCCCTTGGAGGTGACCAGAGGTTTTTCAGTCATGTAATTCTACCAAGGAAAGTAAGCTATACCCATTTTTACTCACTCTCATCCTAAAATTGCCATTTTGCCATCTTAAATGCTGAGTTGTAGCAATAGATTAATCCTAGAATGCCTTGTCATTCGTGAAGAAGTGGAAAGGAAAGGATGCCAAACTGTTGCATTTCCTCTTTCTGCAACTGAGTTACATGAATAAGCTGCTAAAGGATGCAAATCTGGGCCAGATTAAGGTAAAAGAACTCCATAGTCATCTATGGTACCTTTAAACATCCTGGACTGTTGTAGCTTGGGCCTTTACACCTTGAATGTTACAGTCTTTTATCCTAAGAACTTGTGAATGGATTTCAAAATATTGCGCAGTGTAACATATGTAAAGATAAAATTCATTTAAGTTTTTTGGTACAGTATATATAATATTTCTTTACGATTAATGGTATTCAAGCTGTGTCTTTGCCATTTTGCCACATTTTTCATATAGTGTAATCCATCTAGGAGATGTATGAGGTGTGCCAGTGCCATCCTATGTTGCGCTAACTTTTAATACCTTTCTAATGAGCACTAAATACCAATATATTATTTCTGGCTGTTATTAAGAGTTACGGATATGTTCTTAAAAGTTTCCCAGCATGAGTGTACAGGTTTAAAGCCTGAATCAATGGTACAAGCTGAAAAAAGAAATTACTCTCATGGCTTGCATAATGAGGCCAATAACCATCACATCACTTAACAGGTGACTGGGACGACTGGGGAAGCAGCCGAAAAAAAGACGACTCGGACTTTGGATCACGTTTTGAGGACTCACCAAACATCAGGTAATTATTCATGTTTTGCATTGTGAGCTACGATTGTATATTTATCAGCTTAGGAGGCCTTCTAGCTTCTATACCTTGATTTATTTTGCAAAGCTGTTGCAGTTGATCATTCATATATTGACATACAGTACAGTAATTCCTCAATGAACTGGACATCTATTATCTGAACAATCCCAACTCCAGGTGCTATGATCTGACTTCAAAACCAATATTAATACATTTTTCCATTTTATCCGGACAAAATGCTTGCGTTCGGGTGGAAATTATGGCCGAGTGAACAGGTGGCGGCGACCATCATCCACTCACTTGATGTAGTGCTGCCTACTTCTTCCTTAGCCTTTATCATTCTTTTTCTGTGCCTGCCCTCCTCTTTCCTATTTCTCCCATCTTTCCTGTCACTTCTTATTGCTTTTCTTTTCTATACAGGTGGCTTTACATTGAGTGACAAGCCAAATGGTTTCTTGTAAGCCAAGAAACCATTTACAGCGCTGGGTGGTAACCATATAACTAAATCATACTTGCTCCCTACATGTCAACAAGTGGGTTGGTGGAGGGTTAGTGCCCCTCCCTGTAAACTAAATAACTCCAAGTCAAATGGCCACCCCTTAAGGGATTATGGCGTCTGGCAATAGATAGATAGAAAATTTTCGCCCCCCCCCCCCCCTGTTGCTGGTGGGTAAACGGCTTAGCAAAAGATTTGCTTGTCTGTGGTTGATGGATCTGCTTGACTATGGTAATTGCTTGGCTGTGGTTTATAGGTCTGCTTGACCAGACAGAGCAGTGTAAAACACCAGGAATAAGTGTTGTACGATGCACTGTGGTGGCGTTTTACAATGGCTTTCAAAGTTAGGGTACGTACGCCAAGGGGCCAGGGGAAAAATCCATTATCCAGATAGATCCACTATGCAGACGTGCCATTGGCTCTATGTACGTCGGCCAATCGAGGGATTACTGTATATAAATAGTGTACGTGAATATGTAATAAATACAGTATATCAGAAACAGAAAGAAACTAGTCAGTAGGAGGTACAAGAGGACATCTTTAACTGACAAGAATATGGTTCCTTATGTTTACAAGCCACAGATGAGGTGGCCTTGCATTGGTTCAATCTCCAAGAGGTGATTGGAGGTTTTTCAGTCAAGTAAGGTCATCAAGGGAAGTAGTGTGGTCATATACCCTCAAATGTACAACACTCAGTCATGATAGCCTCGTCTTAGGCCCCTACACTGTAAAGGGGATGCTGTGGGCTTACCTGTATGGCTGTATGTGTATCTATCTATCTATTGCCAGACGCCTCAATCCCGAACGGGGTGGCCACAAACAAATCGCCTCCATGTCACTCTGTCCCCTGCCATTTCACTACCACGCTCCCAACTCACACCAACTCACACCCCTCTCTCTCATATACCTCTCCACTCCATCCCTCCATCTCATCCTCGGCCTCCCCCTCCCTCTCGCCCCCTCCACCTCACTCACATACACTCTCCTCGTCAATCTTTCACTCTCCATCCTCTCCACATGCCCAAACCACCTTAACGTGTTTCTCCTAACACTTCCCATCACATCCTCAACCACATCACAACGCTCCTTCACTTCCTCATTTGTTAGTCTGTCTCTCCATGTGACTCCACATGCTCCTCTCAAATAACTCATTTCCACTGCTCTCACTCTTGACTTCTGTCCTTCCAACAGGGTCCAAGCTTCACTTCCATATGTTTGAGTTGGTATCACAATACTGTCATGTAACAACTTTTTCACTTCCATGCTCACTTCCCTGTTTCTTATCACTGCTTTCAACGAACCAGCAACCTTCCTTCCCTGCTGCACCCTTTCGAGCACTTCACCCTCCAGACTTCCATCCTTACTCATCACACTGCCCAAGTACTTAAATTCACTCACATTCTCCATATCCTTCCCATCCAATCTCACTGTACATTCACTGGCTTCACTTCTCTCGAAGACCATCACTTTACTCTTCCCTGCATTCACCTTTAGATTCTGTTTCTTACACACTCTCCCAAACTCATCTACCAAGCCTTGCAGCTCTCCTTCATCTTCACTCAACAACACAGTATCATCTGTAAACAACAGTACAGGGAGTTTCCAAACACTGCCCCCTCTCACTAGGGCTGCTCCAACATCCACTGTCCGACCTTGTATCTCTTTTATAACCCCATCCATGTACAGATTGAACAACCATGGTGACATGACACATCCTTGTTTCAGTCAAACCTTCAAATGGCAAGATTCACTCAGTTTGCCATCCACACGCACTGCAGCCTTAGAACCCTCATACATACTCTTCACTGCCTTCAACAACTTCCCATCCACTTCATATATTCTTAATACTTTCCAAAATCCTCGTAAAGATTAAAAAAAAAAAATCATCTCGTGGTAACGAAAATAAAAACTAGGGTATTTTACTGGACTAAAGGGGTTAATGCCCTGTACTTCACATGAGGTCACTAGACATTCTAATTCATCTTGGTCACTCATTAAAAACAATGTGTGGATTATTATTTCAACATGGATTACCGTATTTTATTTGTACAGTAATAAGATACCATATACTGTACTGTATACAAATTATGAATGTATTCTAGATCACCAAGTTCTAATTTCAAACTACAGTATGGTACTACAGCTATATCCCATACTGTACAACAGTATGATTATGATGCTTAACATGTTGTGACAAATTCATGCAACACTGTCTATCTATTGCCAGATGCCATAATCCCCTAAGGGGTGGCCATATGACTTTGCATTATTTGTTTTACAGGGAGGGGCACTAACTCTCCACCAACCCACTTGTTGACATGTAGGGAGCACATATGGTTTGGTTATATGGTTACCACCAAGTGTTGTAAATGGTTTCTTGGCATACAGGAAACCATTTGGCTTGTCACTCAATGTAAAGCCACTTGTAAAGGAAAGGAAAGCAATAAGAAGTGACAGGAAAGATGGGAGAAATAGGAAGAGAGGGGGGCAGGCACAGAAAAAGAATGATAAAGGCTAAGGAAGAAGTAGGCAGCACTACATCAAGTGAGAGGATGATGGTCACCACCACCTACCACTTCACGCAACACATTCACTATAATTCTCATGTTATCACACCCAGCTTGTTCTGCTGCACTGGTTACCCTGATAAGAGCCCATCTCAAACAAACCAAGTGAACTCAGTAATGTACTTTTGTAACTTCATAATGTTAATCAGTAAAGTTAATGTTTACTTACCAGAGAAAATAAAACATAGTATTCTACTGGATGTCAAAGCTTTCGCAGCAATGACATATACTAAAGTCCTATTTAAGTTCTAACCATGCTCATCTGCATCAATTTTGGATACAGAAAGCCACCACTGACTGTATACAAAGAGTATCACTGACATAGCTCTAGTTAATGCATCAAAACTGATGCAAAGAAAGCATTATATACTTCAACTGGCACTGGTGCACCTATTATTGCATACCATATTACTGTACAAGCAGACCCCAAGATATGATACCCCTATATGCAATACCACGGCATTGCGACGGGAGTAGAAATACCCGGTACCATCCTACACCGCTGAACAATGGCCAAACCCCAGTATAGCATTTTTTTTTTTTTAAATGATACTTTAGACTTGAATTTTGTGATTAGTTGATTTATAAACTACTTTTAGACTTACGGAAGATTAATGTGTTCTAGTCATAGGTGGGGTGAACATTGTCATTTTGGGGTACAGTTGAATAAGTTTGAATTTTTTCAGACTTACAGTATTTTTGATGATTTTAATTCTTTAATTTTGGGTTGAGTTAAAAAATGCTTTTAGGCATAGTTTAGCATGTTTTAAAGCTATCTGGGGGTTCAGGTTGGCTAGAAACTTGTATTTGGACTCATTTGGTGGATTTAGGATTTGGCTGGGGGAGGACACCCATGGCTCAAAAACGCATCCTATTCTTTACGTGTTAAATCTACCCCGAGATACGATACCCCACCTAGCGATGTTTTTTTTTTTACTTAGCAAACCAACTGCATTGTTAAACCGAGGGATGCCTGTATTTTACAATGATAACTTTATTACAAATGGCAAAGCACCCTCATCAATAATCTCTCACAAAATTTAACAGTGAAAAACATGTTTTGGCCTATACAGCAAAAGTTTTATTTAACTTCTATTCACTATAATACAACTTTATTAATTCATCATCATCATACAAACCTCCTTTCCCACCCTAGGGTGAGGTGAAGAGTTGCAGCATCCAGACAGCCAAAGTCTGCCCAATCCAATGGGACACGCTTCCATTCACTCATCATTCGAGCCCACAGAATCCTGGCTCCATCTGATAGGCCAAGAAATTTCACCACGTTCTGTAGCTTTACGTATACTTATCTGATAGAGTCAATCCGAACGCTGTCACATTAAAAAGGGGTGCCAAATCCCTGGTCATGTGCTTCTTTCCACAAAATTCATTCAGCTAGCTCAATCTCTTGTTAGTCCTTTTGCCTTACCAACTTCCCTACCTCTCTTCCTCACACATTCATCCACCATATCCTTCCACCTTCTTCTTGGCCTACCTCACCTCCTTCAAATTCACTCAGATAAACCTTTTTCACCCCTCTACTGTCCTCCATTCCCTGCAGATGGCCATACCATTTCGGTACACTCTCTTCGATTCTGGTGTCCACAGACTTCCTCACACAGCATCCTTCATGAATCACATTACTCTGAATCCTATCCACTCTCTGTGCTCCACACACATTCCTCAGCAGTTCCATCTCCACTGATCTTACTTTATTAATAAAATTTCCAGGAATCATACAATGCCTAGCCCAACCTCCCATGTGAGAGCAGTACTCCATAATCTATGGCCATGGGTGTGGCATCAATGGTCACCAGACCTGGCTATCTTACTGCTAACTATGACTAACTAGCCAGCCACTGACCTCAGTTTATGAGCCCTTTCACAAGTCTTGTTTTTCATCCTTATAAACTGTCTCATCACCCTCCTCACAGCAAAACCAACAGGGTTGCCGATTTAGTCACAAACAATTCAACCATGAAACAGCTACCATTAGCAGATCAATGACACGATCAGACCACCAACTGTACTGTAAACACGTATATATATTTGGTAACGCTACCAGTACACAGTACCGTACCTAGAGGGAATTAGAATTCAAAGGAAATATATTAGAAGGTGAACCAGTGCATTAAAATTACCAAAACTCTCTGCCAAAAGCATTTCTGGAAAAAGAAAAAAAAAATGAAGCTAACACTCTGTTTTCCTCCCTCATGATTCTACAGCTTACAACAATTTTATGCTGTATAAGCTTTAGTATTTTGTGGCAGGTGATGGTGATCATTATCCACTTGCAAAGTGCTGCCTACTTCTTCCTTCAACTTTATAGTTCTTTTTCTGTGTCTGCCCTCCTCTCTTCCTATTTCTCCCATCTTTTCTGTCACTTTTGATTAGTCTTCTTTCCTTTTCAGATGGCTTTACATTGAGAGACAAGCCTAGTGGTTTCCTGCAAGCCAGAAAACCATTACAGTGCTGGGTAACAACCGTATAACCAACCCACACATGTTCCCTACATATCAACAAGTGGGTTGGTGGAGGGTTAGAGCCCCTCCCCATAAAACTAATACAGCCACCCTTTACAGTCCAATTATGGCATCTAGCTATAGGTAAACAAAGATTTTGTGGCAATACTGATAGGGATTTATGACCTGAAATAACCACTTTACCAATCTCATTTAAAAATGTTCATGTAAAAGTTAGTCCTGACACTTGCCTTGTGACAATATCGGAGCTGTACTCTTCCTGTACCGTCCACGTACAAGTCAAGGTTACAATAGTTTCAATGTCTATATCATTTTCAACTTCGTTTTTTGCTACTGAATGATAGGAACTACAGTACTTGCACTGTAGCCTAAGATCCACTTGGGGAATTTCCATTCTGTGGGTTCCTGATCCTCCTACAGATCTTTGCATTTGCCAATGGGCTGTATGTCATCAAGTATGTCATTAATAAAGAAAAAAAAAAAAACCTGCACACTGTCCTGGGGGTCACTGCTCCAGATATCTGACCATACAGAATGAACGCCTCTAATGCAACCAACCATTTCCTGTTCTTAAGCAAGGTTTCAATCCATTTCTATAAGTCAACTTCAATTCCTACAGCCTTGGGCTTTGGTAGCAGTCGGCAATGGGGGGCAGTGTGAAAGAATTTTTTGCAGTCCAGGTAAACAGTCTCAATGTTTACCCATTTTGATATAATGCTGCCATGTCAATTTTTAGTATGCACCATCACATCCCAATGAATACATATAAAAAATGTGGTACATTGCTATTACAAGTCCAAATCTTTAATAATGATGCCTTGCAGCCAGCGTGGCCTCAGTTGTGCAATAACCTAGCCTAATGAATTCAGCGGCAGCTCCCCAGGAATCTGACAGATCCAGATGAGCACACCTGTTCCTCCACCACACAAACTTTTTTAAGCCTTACACTCATTTACCCATACATAACTACATCAAAATTTCATAAAATTGGATCTACCATGTATTTTACGTCCCCCAATAGTCACTAAAATGAAACCTATAGCCTTGGAATTACGTTGCATGGAAGTTTTGGTAATCAGCTGAGACGGAGGAGTAAACACCAAGCTATACTTACACTTTTTCTGTTATTTCTCTCACTTTCCACATGTTTAACATCCTTGACCAACGTTTATGTGCACTAAATTTAATTCCTCCTGGGATTTAGTAGGGCAAATGTGTAAGTTTTCCCCAAATCTGTGACTATTGCAGCAGCGAAACTACTTTCACCTGAACATGGCTGCCCACACACGTC
Organism: Birgus latro; assembly: GCA_018397915.1. Classification (NCBI taxonomy): domain Eukaryota; kingdom Metazoa; phylum Arthropoda; class Malacostraca; order Decapoda; family Coenobitidae; genus Birgus; species Birgus latro. The sequence goes on from JAGKTI010008982.1 coordinate 20,652, forward strand.
ACACTGTCCAAGCAATACAAAACAAAACCCTTTTTTTTTTACCTATTTTAGTTTATATTACGTATCGAGTTATCATTACACGTTTTTGGTCCTTTTAATACAAATTTCTTTCAGTAAAACAAATTACTGAACAAAATGCATTGCAAAGGTATGTCAGACTCCTGCAATCGCCAGAGCGGGAAATTTGAAATTCATATTCAGTCCTACATAAATATTAAGTAATACTGACGTTGTCATATAACTGAAGTTATGAAAAATCTACCAATCACTTGTCTTAATCAATTATGAACCTTACTGATCTTAGATTATTCTTTGCCATCTCATTTATTAATTTCCCTTATGATACCAATTAACCAACCTTACTGATCCTACATTCTTCATCTGTCACATGTTAGGTATTCCCCTGACACACTATAGCTCGTTTGTTCTAACCTGACAAAGATCCTTAATCCTTTTCAGCTCTGTTGATCAAACGTAGGAGGGCTGGAAGGTTGACTTATCCCTACTTCAGCTCAACAATCATCAAATTCCATGCACCCACAGTTTAGTGTTCAAGTTTTGAAAGTGCCCCAGTTCTATCATTTGAAAACAAACTTTTTTTTTTTATGCATGGAAGAAGGAACCAAAGGCCATAGGCCTGCATACTGTTCCTTCCAAGAAAAAGCAAAAACAGTACAAAAGAGAGCCAAATTCAAAATCCGTTCAATTCGAGATGCCTGGACACACTGCGTTTGAAAGACTGGAGATCATAGGAAGTAGGAAATACAGACAGAGTAAGACAGTTCCAGAGTTGACCAGTTGCATAAATAAAAGACTGGGAGTAACGGTTAACTCTTGCATTAGAGAGTTGGACAGAAAAGGGATGAGAGTTTGTTGCTAGACAGGTACTACGTGCCCGTCGTAGAGGTGGAGGGATGCAAGCAGACAGTTCAGAGGAACAGTGACCATTGAAGTAGCGATAGAAGAGAGATAAAAATGCAACAGTGCGGCGAAGAGACAATGGTTGAAGGGAATCAGTAAGAGGAGGAGAGTTAATGAGACGAAAAGCCTTTGACTCCACCCTATTGAGAAGAGCTGCATGTGGGGAGCCTCCCCACACGAGAGTTGTACTCCATACACGAGCGAATAAAACCCGTGTACAAGGTCAACAACTGTGCAGGGGTAAAGAAAGTATGGAATCGGCTTAGCACACCTAATCTCTTGGAAGCAGATTTCACAAGAGATGTAATATGTTCTTTCCAAGACAAATCCTGAGAGAATGAAACCCCAAGCATGTTCAAGGATGATGCAGGACATAACTGTTCATTATTAAACATTAGTGGGTAGTCCTGAGGAAGATTTTGTCGGGTGATATGTGTAAGAACTGAGTTTTTGATGCATTGAAAATAACAAGATTATTTTTACCCCAATCAGAGATACGAGCCAAATCAGACATTAGGTGTGCCATAGCCTCATCCCTTTTTTGTTGAAGTAACTGCTGAGATGGACGTTGTGGGAACCGAATGGAAAGGTGAAGGGTGGAATCATCAGCATATGAGTGGACAGGGTTAGATGTACAGCTTAGAAGGCCACTGATGAATAAAAGGAAGAGAGTAGGTGATACGACAGAACCCTGAGGAACACCACTGTTGATAGGTCTAGGAGAGGAACGATGGCCGTCTACAACAGCGGCTATAGAACGACCAGAAAGGAAGCTAGAGATGAAGGCACAGATAGAAGGATAGAAACCGTAGGAGGGCAGTTTGGAAATTAAAGATTTATGCCAGACTCGATCGAAAGCCTTTGAGATTATAACAACTGAATTCTGGTTGTGTAGCATTACCTGACAATCAGATACAGCACTTTACAGATAAGACAATGGCAGTGCTGTTCTTAAAGAATTAAAGAACAGCAAAAAAAAAAAAAAAAAAAAAAATACTGTAAATCAGTTATTGCCAAGATACAGATGTAAGCCCAATAACAAAATTCAGGAAAATCTCAAAAGTAACAGGAGTATCAGGCATAGAGCAAGACAAGTGCTAAGCAGCCCGATATATGCACTGATACCAAACTTTACATGAACCTGCTCTGACATATTGATTAAAAAAAAGAATCCCTCGAGCTAGACCTTACAGTAAGATCATATAGCCCTGCTAAGTAACAGGAGGGTGCTACCCCTCCCGGCACAGCAGTCCCAGGCGCGGCTTGAACTTGCAACCCCCGGCCCCAAGCTCGATGCTCTTCCTCTGGGCCACCGTGCCCCCTCTGACATACTGAGCATGCTCATGAGAAATTTCAGCTCATTCCACCCATCGGTATGACCTGTAAAGAGTTCCCAATGTCTGGCGAAAAATAAGGCACATACAGTAAATGTGCATAACTCGAGCGCAACTGACTGCACGGAATTATAATTTTCACCATGATTATCAGCTCGTCATTCCATATCTTTTGATCTTTTGATGTATGGCACATGGAAATCCATGGGGGTCAAATGTGGGCAAACGCACAAACAACAAAGGTTATTTGCATAGAATTACTGATAACAAAAACAGCATATCAATTATTTCTTTTATTTTCTTCCACCAAAGCCACTTACACAATCAACAGGTATATAATACAGTATGTGTAAAATATTTAGTATGGATACACCTGGCAAGTGTAAAAATTAGCTTACATGTTCAGGAATCTGACGATTCTGCAAGTTTTGGGTGGGTGGGTGGGGGAGGGGGATGAAAGCGGCTGAGATGCTTAGCATTACATGCCTCATATGCACTGATAAAGCTCTCATGTAGAAGGTAACTTCAAATAAAGTTGATGTGATGCAAATATATATACTATTGTGCAAGTATGCAAGGTGCAATTCCCTCATTTTTTAAAATGCTTCAACACATATGGAATAATGCAATAAGTTGCATATATCTACTGTATAATACATTATAGAATATTAGTTTTAACCTGACAAAAATCCTTTAACCCTTTCAGGTTAGCTGATGACTGTAGTTAGATGGGGAGGGTTAATCTGACTCATAACCAAGGAGACTCATCTCTACCATATAACATAGGCTCATCAAATTTCAGACAAAAACAACTTCTTAGTCAACTTGTGGGAGTGGCCCAGTTTTGTCATGTAACAAGAAGTGACTTTTTCATAGTTCTGTGGTAAAATTATTGCAGCCAATTTTCAAAAGTGTATCAGCTGATGCAACAGCTGACATGCCAAATCAACTCAAAATTTCAAGCTGAGCAACCTTGCCTCCTTATAGCCAAAACTGAAAACTGCTTAATAGTCAGGTGATGCATCAGCTGACTCAACAGCTGACATGTTGAATCAACTCAAAAATTCAAGCTCAGCAACTTTGTATTTCACAAGAAAATTGCTGAGCTCTCCAAGAGCAGATATTCAAACTTTTCTTGGGGGAAGGGGGGGGGTGAAGATCCCCCATGTGTACCACTTACAGACCTGTTGGCTTCATTGCAGGTAAACACAAATCACTGTAGAGATAATGTTCAGTGTTAACCTTCTCACTAACTGTGAACACTACTTCCATCATGTTTTTGAAAATCCAACTGACAACAAATGCTATTGGCATCTTTGCATTTCTTATTCAAACAGAGTAATTTTATAAACTGCTTTGCTTTAAGTTGGATGGAGGCACCAATATAACTTACTGGTCATACAGATGTCCCTCAATTAAAGTCAGTCCTCCCCTAACACGGTTTGCTGTAACGTGATATTGCTCTAACACAGCACGATATTGCGGAAGGAAATAAACATTCTAATGCGGGCACTGTTACCATAAACCGGTAATTTGAACCGGGTGGGCTATGACACGGTGTATGTTGCCCAGCCTCACAATACTTGACGTCATCGCCCACCAGTCACACCTCGTCTTTCTCGCTCTACCAGCCACCCAACCATTCAGGGGCCCCCTACTTCTCTCTCGCCTCCCATGTTCCCCACTCGGCCCACTCCTACCCACACCATCCTCCTCAGTTTGCCTCGTGTTGCAAGACACATTGCCCACGGGAGTACCTAAAAAAAACAGCACCACATGGGGGGAAAGTGGAGTTTGAGCAGGGGTGCAGAAGGAAATAGAGGTTTTTGAGTCCCTGTAATGCAACACTTGCCTATCGCAATGTCGGTGCAGAAGCGAATACCCACATTAGGGGATGACTGTCTGTACCTCCCTACTACCTGAAAAGAGGATATTGGACTGCAAGTGGGCAATTTCAACTTGCAGTCCAGTGTGTTCAAGTTTAGATGAGCCTGGGACCACAAGAAGACAAGAAGCAATTCAGGTTGGATGGAAATACGGACAGATGCAACAGGTTGATTTACAGTGCTAATCAGTATGATGGAAGGATAGCTGGCTTGCAGGTGCAGTGTCTCAGATACTGTGCTGGCAAGATGTTTATGGGAAAGTATAAGGTAAAGTGTGCTGGCAAGATGTTTATGGGAAAGTATAAGGTAAAGTGTGCTGGCAAGATGTTTATGGGAAAGTATATGGTAAAGTGTAATGCTACCTACACACAAGCATACAAAAAGATAGTATTAACGATATTATTTAGTTTAACCTTCTCTTGAAAAAGACTATGAAAATGAACTGTACACAACTATATCATTCAAGTACTGGTATCGGTAGCTTATGAATTTGCACCTTAAGACAACAAAGTATTGTATCTTTATGATACAATATACAGTAGAGTACTGTAATTGGTTCAACAATGCTGTACTCTAATCTGTCATTAAATCACATGCTCCTAAAGGTAATTAATGTTACAGGGATTGAACAGGGAGGCTGCCAGAGATCAAGCAGCATGGAGAGCGGCCATCAGGTGACCAAAGCCAACGCATGCAAGCATGTTGGAGCCCTCTCACATGACTTCGAAAATAGACTCCTGTGGGAGATGTTATATGCCAATGATTTGGTGCTGACTGAAGAGAATGAAAGGGAGGCACAGGAAAGACTCAGAAATTGGAGAGATAGTATGGGGTACAAGGGTTTGTAAGTAAATGCAGATAAAACAAAGGTGATGGTATCAAGGGTTGTTGGCAGTACAGTACTGTCAAAGAAGAGGGAGAGTGGCTATAAGTGGTTTGCCACAAGGGCATGGGAAGTAATTCCACCTCACGCAGTGTTTTTAAATGGGTGCATAAGAGATGTAGTGGTAGTAGAGGTTGACTGTAAGATAACACTGACTTCATTGTGTGTGGTGTGTCAGAAAGAGCATGTGGAGACTTAGGAGTGAGGAGACTGATTCTGCTGGTGAGTCTGAGTGTGTGGAAGAGTTTTCTTACCTGGGAGACATGTTATGAGCTGGAGGTGTAGCTGGAGCTAGCTCTGTGGCTAGAGTGAGGAGTGGTTGGAAGAAGTTCAGAGAGCTGTTACCTCTCCTGACAATGAGGGCTCTCCCTCCATGCTAAGGAATCTTTATATGCGGCATGTGCTGGAAGTGTAATGCTGTATGGTAGTGAGACCTGGGGAGTAAAGGAAGAGTATAGTCATGAGCTCAAACATAGAGAAATAGCAATGATTAAGTGGATGTGTAATGCACCCTTGAATGCGAGGCCTCGGAGGGCTAGGTTTACGATGGAAGAGGTGAAAGGGAGGATGGGACTGAAGTGTATTGGTTCAATGAGGATGGGTAGATTGAGATGGTTTGGACAAGTGGAGATGATGAGGGATGACAAACGGGTGCAGAAAGTGAGAAGTGTGAACACTGGGGGTGCGGCTGTGAAAGGTGGACCAAAAAGACCTGGCACGAGGCATGCACGCATGTTGGAGCCTTTATAAATGAAATAAAATGGAATGAAGCTCTTTATTGGAAAAGGTGTTTCTGACTAGCTGAGACCTGTATGCCCAGAAGCTGAGTATAAGATGTATGTACTACCAAGCTAACAGTGGGAGTGCGGAAGGTTCAGCTGTCTGCAACTGTACAATTTCAGTCTCTTCTGCCACACCACACAAGGTCTTCATCTCCATGCTTCAACTACAATGTTATGGTTAAATGTCTGCCCTAAGTGCCTTTTACGTGTGGGTATACTGTTGGTCTGGCCCAAGACTCATTTGGATATAAAACCCACTGAACCACCAAATGAAACTGACATTCTACAGTCTACTATCCTTCTTTTGGGGTACAGGAAGAGGGATGAAGAACATTTGTCCAGTATAACCAGACAGTGGACCCACTCAGTTACATCATTGTCACCAGAGAAGGTCGTCCCTCTCCAGCACCATGGGTAACTATATATTCATATACTGTACTACTGAAAAAGGTAATGAAAGGTTTAACCAAATTAAGGATAATGTCACATATTAGGTTTCATCCATCCATCCATCATCCAATCCTACAATGCCCCATCAGGAGCATCAATATGTCAAATGTCTACTATAGTACAGTGTAGTGTAGTATATCAACTGAAACATACTGCTGTACAGTACTGTACAGGAAAAAGAAAAGTGAATAAATAAATAGAGAAAAACAAATAAAATACATGTAAATTACCAAGCACACATTTCAATTCCCTGCCCCTACCTTGACTCACTCCTTCAATCTGGTGAGACATACACTATTATTTTCTAGCTTCAACCTTTTGATTTTATTCAGAATAAGAGAGCGGCCAAGTAGTGGATAGGTTATGAAAGCAACATCTAACCCCCTCAGTTTAAAAAGCCTCTCTTACACTGTGTTACAGTATATCATCTGAAGGTCCTTCTACCTTTATTTGGCCCAGATATCTGTCCATTCATGTTTTACTTCATATAACTTAGTGGCAGAATTAGACAGTACTAAGGCTCTACATCCTTTCCATACCAATTTTCCATGACTAACATTATATTCTACTGTTAATGTATTGTTACAAGTCGGTATTCAAAATGGAGGTGACAATTTTGGGCCTACTAAGACCAAGATGAGCAGAGTAAGAAAAAAGTAAATAATATGTCACTATACTGAAGGGGTTTGGAGAGAAACTTTAGGTATAGTAACTCTGATTCAACTTAATTTCTCTCACACACAAAAATGAATACTGTATGTATCATAATATTCTATATCACATAAAACAATTGTTTGTTAATGAATCTGAACCAATGACATAAGACACCTAGAGTGTAGCACTGTATCTCACTATCCATCAGAATCAAACTTTTTGTGGATAAAATAATGACGGGAAAAGAGTCCAGTATTAAAAACTGTTGCTATGAAGGAAAATGCTACACAAGGAAATATCCCTATACACCTTTTGGTTACCTGAACCACATCAAGTAAAAAGTATTTACATCAAACATTAAAAGGGAAATTAAATCCTGAAAACAAAAAGGATCACCAATGATATCCCATAGTTCTGGCATAATCAAGCAAGCTATTCTCACAAACAAATCGAACAACAAACATAATATAGATCATTTGGACCCTGTGTCGCATACGATATCATGGAAGATTACAATTGCTCTGTCTTAACCCGCCAAGCCCCGTTGACGTACGATGCACGTCGCGCCCTAACCCGTCTCTCACTCTCAATGACGTGCATCTTACGTTTTGCAATTGCAAGGTCCGCTGTTTTCACATTTTTCAAGTTTTACGGAAGATTTTTGGTAGGCATATGTGGGAGACCTTCCTCTACCCCCAGCCAGGTGGCAACACTGCCTGACCCTGTGTAAACGCCCCCTTGGGGGGTGTGCCATTTTCTCACAACTCACCTGTTAGCAGTGACCTGGCCAGTAAAGAAAAGACACGTAGCACCCCAGTCTCTCCGACGACGAAATTCAAGGCGAAAGTGATTCCCGATGTGGAGGACAAAGATTACGTGGCACCAGAGTTAGTAATGAACAAATTCGTAATGAGGAGGTATAGTCGGCAAGGTAGATGCAGTATGTTGATGTGTTTGGTGAGTGAATATCGCTTATATCGCCTATATTATTGTGTGAAAACCAAAATATTCTTGTACTATATATAAATTCATACCAAATAAATAGAGAATTACCAAGTCTGAGTGGTTATAGTTAAGTTTCTCTCACATAGACAGCATCTTTTATAAAGCGCGGCATCATAGAAAACGGTAGCCAGGTAAGAGACCTCTCACCTGTTTAGTGCATTTTTTACTTCAGGTGAGCACTTTCTCACTGAATTTTCGACGTTTCTCACCAAAAGCGGAGGTTTGAGCCAAAAAAAAGACAAGTCAAAAATTTGCCAGGTTCTGGAGGTGGGTTAGGTAAAAAGTTGCCGAGATGGGGCGGGTTAAGCTTTACAATGGGCAGTATTTAGATTGCACAGGAGACTTCATTACACATTTTCCTTTGTGATTTATGATGCACATTACAGCCTGATACTTTGTTTTATGTTATATATTTCTTACATCGATATAGCTCTTCCATAACTTCAATCTCTTTGGCCATGCAAACCCATCGATCACAGGCAGGCAACTGCATCTGTGAGGCCATCTTCCAGGTACAGTACATACACTGTGTAGAGACCGTGCCCTCTTGTGGTAGAAAGCACCTCACCATGGCTGGACCAGGGCCTTTATCCTTGGTAATCTAATTTGATAAAAAGATGCAAAATAAATCAATGAGGAAAAAGGTGCTATGATGCCTCCTTTGCCACTTTAACAGCTGCTTATTATCCTACAAACAACTGATCAACATACAGTACTTCGAAACTATTGTACTGAATCTTTTCTAGGTATATACTTGTTATCACTACTATATTCTTTAACTTCTACCTACACTCTTATTTTTCACTAAGTACGAACTGCTATGAAACTCACTTGTGCTAAAGTTAAATGAATACCTGTAATAATGTCTAATATACAAACTTATGTCTTACAATCTTCAGGACTTGAGTTTTCTAAGACTGTGTTACAGGAAAATTAGATGCCTTATAGCTTGCAATATATGTGACACAGCCACTTAGAATGATACTGAAATGTAGCTCAGGAAGTACAAAAAAAGCTTACAAATAGCATGGAGTAAACCATCGAGCATTAGACTTCTATTTGCATGTCCAAGGTGTAATGATGTTAGTGAATTGGGGGATACATATATGGTAGGAATATTTAGCTCCTGTGGAGAGATGCAGTGGCTCAATTGGTAGGATACTCACGTGATCCAAATGGTAGCAAATATTTAAAACGGGTGATGGTCTTTATGTCCTTTTACGTGGTATACAATGTTCATACTCTGTTGGTTCTACAGACTCTAATACACAATTATATCCATTACAACGCTTCACTTTTCCCGTGCATCACTTCCTGCAAACAACATATTCATTACAACACTTCTATTTCCCCAAGCATCACTCATTCAGACACTCCTTCACCATTCATGCTTCGCCAGCAAGGGAAAGGGTTACTTCTGTTATCACTTTCCCTCCAAGGAGCAGATCCAGTTCAGTTAACCTAATGTGGACTGATACAAATGAAGACATCCCTTCCACATAATTATGGGGGGGGGACGGGGGAATCAATTCTATATTACCCCAATTTACAGATTCTGAGATGAGGCTACTATGATCTAGAATACTTAAGGGTAACAGGTCAATCTACGTCCTATCAATGCTTTACGTGGTACAAAGGCCTTCAGTCATCTCAAGGGTATGAACCATACCATGTGACAGCCCTTTCTGACTCAAGAGCTCTACCATCAGACCACCATAATCTACCAATCCATCTATCTATTGTCAGATGCCTTAATCCCATAAGGGAAGCCCACAAACAAATCACCTACATGTTGCCCTGTCCTCTACTTATGGCTGCCCTCCCTCCAACTCACATCCCCCTCTCTCGTATATCTTGCCACTTCATCCCTCCATCTTGCCCTTGTTCTCTCCTTCCACCTCACTCACATACGCTCATCTTGTCAGTCTCTCGTCCTCCATCCTCTCCACATAGCCAAACCATCTCAGAGTATTTCTCTTAACCCCCCCTGGGGGTAGGGGTTTTTTCAAGAATTCTCCCCCAGTATCCCTGCTTGTCGTAAGAGGCGACTAAAAGGGTTGGTGGTGGGTTAGTGCCCCACCCTGTAAAAACAACTAACTTGCAGGAGGAGGCTGTAGCACGGGCCGAACAGGGTAGTACTCCCGAGGGGAATGGAATGCTGGTGATAGGGAGAGCTGGAGCTCCTTTCACTAGCTACCTAATCATCCNCCCACTACGTTACAGGGGTTGACGCCAGCAAGGGCATGCGGCCAGAAAACTTTGCCCCCGCTACCTAGTGGCGGACTTTCGGGGGGAGGCTTGACAGGGGTTCCGCCGGCATAGATCACGGGTCCGGGGCGAGATGGGGCTCGAACCTGTGCTAGAGGGTACAGGGCATTGCGGTTCCCAGGCTGCCGCTTCCGCTCAATAGAGAGGGGCCCGAACCTGGGAGTAGCGCCCCAGGAGGCTGCCCTATCAGTGGGTGTATAATGGCGGGGCAGTTGCAGTGCCAAGGAGCGCTTGGAGGGTGTCCCTGCAGGTGTCCTGGCAGGATGCCCCAAGGCCACTACCACAGCCATTAGTAAGCTGGTGGGCTAGGGGTCCTAGATCCATTGCTTGGACCTAGGACTGTGCAATGGGCTGGGCCTTTGGAATGTTTACCCCCCTTTATCTTACCGACTATGACCAAGTACAAATATATGCATCAAAGCAAGCCTGAGGACAGCAAATCACCCAGGGGGTTTAGGGTGGGTTCGTGGAATGTGGGAAGTTTGAGGGGAAGAGCGGGGGAAGTTGTTGAGGCATTTAGTAGGAGGTGGGTGGATGTGGCTTGTTTGCAGGAAGTCCGGTACAGGGGTGGATCAGCCAGAAGGATTGCTTGGAAGGATTGCAACTATAGGCTGTTTTGGCAGGGGGGAACTGACGGATATGGGGGTGTGGGTGTGCTGGTTGCGGAGAAATGGGTGGAGTATGTTATGAATGTCATGAGAGTAGATGATAGGATAATAGTAGTGAAAATTTTGATCGGACTGGTGATGATTTCAGTTATATCAGCATATGCTCCACAGGTAGGATTGGATGACGCAGAGAAGGATAGATTTTGGGATGATTTAATACGTGTAGTAAGTGGTATGGGTGATGATGAGGTAGTGGTTCTGGGAGGGGATTTAAATGGTCATGTTGGTGAAGCAGCTCAAGGTTATGAAGGAGTCCATGGAGGATGTGCATATGGTGTGAGGAATGCGGAAGGGGAAAGAATACTTGAGTTTGGGGAGGCTATGGACATGATTGTGTGCAACACACATTTTAGAAAAAGAATGAGCCGGTTGATTACGTACGAGTCCGGGGGAAATAGTAGTCAGATAGATTATTTTCTGGTCAGGAGGGTTGATAGGAGATTAGTGAGGGATGTTAAAGTTGTAGGAAGCGAGGAGTGTGTGCAGCAGCACAAACTGTTGATTTGTGACATGGTGCATAGGGAACGAATGATGAGAAGGAGGACATATGTACCTAGGAGGAAAATATGGAAGCTGGGAAACCAATCAGTAAGGGATGCCTTTTATAGTGAGATGAGGAGAGTGGTGGCTGAACAGGAAGCCGTAGATAGAGACGTTAATGAACAGTATA
>JAGKTI010008983.1:0-16830 GCA_018397915.1 Birgus latro
ACACACACACACACACACACACACACACACACACACACACACGTACACACAGGAAGGGTGAAGTGATAAGTGCGGAAAGATTAGGAGAAAACTCAAACACCCAAACCAATACCATCTGCTCCTTGTGTCTGGCCTACCATCCCTCTGACCTACACTAAAGCACTTTCGGGAGGAAAATATTTGGAAGCAGTGTCCCCCAGTTATATTTTTTCTTAATACCTAGATCGTCTTGCCATAAAAATCACAAATAATAAAAGAACTGCACACTCATCCATCACACTCCACCATCACGTCTAGGGTCAGTGGAAGAGAAAACAATGAGAGGGGGGGAGACGAGGGGGGTGAGGCTGGATGAGAAAACAATGAGAGGGGGGAAACAGAGTGGGGGTGAGGCAGGATTGATTAAGACAGGACTGAAGGGGTTAATGAGTCTGTGTTTGGCTAGTGAATCAGAGGAGAATACATTTCTAAAAACATCCTGTCCAGCTGAAGATTAGAAATTAAATGAGGACAGCATAGAAGGTCTTGTACCACCTTTTCCTTACCTAGTTTTGCAGACTGACAGACGCAGATAAATATGGATAGGGAGATACTTAGATAGATAGATAGACAGATCGGTATACTGAGATAGACTGATTGATTAATAGGTAGGTAGATAGACAGGCAAAAGAATAAAGTAAAACCCACGTCATCGAAGAGAAGATATAAATAATTCTGCCACTCTTCTTTGCTATCCTTGTCATACTCTAGTAGTTTAGCCACACGCTTGTAGGAGCTGACATTTGGCCTGCTGCAGTTACCCTCTCTTATGTTTTTGTTAATCTCTAAGGAAAGTTGTCTTACCCTTTGGCGCGAGCGATGACAACAGGAACATTGCCCGGGAAACCAATACGCATGCGCCGTGCCAGCCCCTTCCTCTCCGCCTCCGTGTACTCCTTCAGGAAGTTCCAGTTCCTTCCGCCCTCCATTTTTCTTCGACTCAGTTTGCTTAGGTACCCGTCTTTTCCTGTCGTTTCCATTCTTCCTGTGACAGCTGGTCCTCTTTACCTTGAGTATTTTGTCCTTCTCAATGTTACTTTTCAAAACTGTAGAAAGACACTTTTCTTGTCGTCTTGGTCCTTGAGAGCCTCGTCTTTTTCAGCTTCCTTTTTGATCCAGAATACCCCTTTTGAGTCTCTTTCAAACGCCTTTCTTTTTTCTTAATATCTCCCGCCCTTGTGCACCTTGTTCTTTTCAGGGTGCTCTTTGATTCAGAATTCCGCTTGTTAGTGTCTCGGGTATTTTTCTTGGCGCCCCCTTGTGTTTTGTAACGCCTGTTTTGGTTCAGAACCGCTTTCACTTTTCTTAAAGCACTTCTTTTGGGTTCCCTTTGTCCTTTTGAACACACATCAATCTCTTATACACTCTTCTTGGCGCTCCCGTCTATTTCAACGCCGTTTTTGTTTGTTAGTCCAGAACTTCCCCTCACCGTTCCCTTCATACACCGTTCTCAGTGTCTCGCGCCCGACTGACTGTGTGTGCGGTGTAGTGTGTGTGTGTCGTGTGTATGTATGAGGTGTGACTGAAATTCTGAATATGACTGTCCTAGGGCTATATGTATATATCTTCCTAAGCTGAACTAGTGGATAAGATTGCTTGTGTACGTAATGTCTCTCTTCACTAGCTACCAAACATTTCACATTTAAATCTGGGTGAGTGTTAAAGTGACGGAAATCTGGAAAATGAAACCATCCGTGAAAAATAGTTAACTGGAGACCTGTTTATCGCCAGAGCTGATTAAGGACAATTTATAAACATCACCTAAGTGAGTTTCCCGCCAAAGTGCAGACGCGGCTATCTTATCGACATCGAAACCACGAGACAAACATCACTAATGGCTTTCCTTACGTAAATACGGCATTATCGCCATCACGGGACGGCCCCATTGGTTTCGTTTTGGGAACGCAGTTTGAAGCTAGCCTGTTGTAATTGTGAATGTTGTTGTGATTTTGGAATCCGTGTGGTTGGGTCTGCGTGAATGAGGTCGAGGTCATTTTGTGAGGTCATTCCCTTGGGAGTTAAGGGTGTTTGAGGATAATTATTCTCTCTCTCTCTTTTTTTTTTTCTCTCTCTCTCACACACACACATGCACACACGCACACACACACACACGCACGCACGCACGTACGCACGCAAGCACGCGCGCTTTTTGTTTTTCTACTTCAAAAATGTTTCCAATTCTTTTTAAAGCTCTGCCACAATCACCTACCTAACTTTATTTTGAGAAAGGAGATAGAAAAAAAATGGTAATTTTCCTAGAGGGGGCCCCTAACAGGATGCGACGTCAGGCAATAAACCGGACAGATAGACAACTTTTGTGTGAGAATAGGTTAGATAAGGGTAGGTTAAGCTGGGTTGGGTTGGTTGGATTGGGTTGGGTTGGGTTGGGTTGGGTTAGGGTAAGATAGGATAGGTTAGGCTGTGTTAGTTTAGGTTAGGTTAGATTGAGTTAGGTTAGGCTAGGTTAGGACAAGTTTGGTTAGGCTAGGTTAGGACAAGTTTGGTTAGGTTGGGTTAGGTTGGGTTGGTTTGGGTTGGGTTAGGTTGGGTTGGTTTGGGTTGGGTTGGTTTGGGTTGGGTTAGGTTGGGTTGGCTTGGGTTGGCTTGGGTTGGGTTAGGTTGGGCTGGATCGTAGTAGATGTGGTAGTCTTCGTAGTCGAAGTAGTAACTGTAACGGCAGCAGCAGCAGTAATAGTAGATGTTGTTGCTATTTCAGCCCCAGGTTCTTTTGAACGTGAACTCGGTGGACTGTAGATTGAAGCTTCTCTTACACAGCAGTCAACCATCCCCTCTTCGGGGAACAGGGAGGGAGCTGAGGGACGGTATGTAACCGGACAGGAATTGCTTTGCTACATTGGTGCCACCACATGAAGGCGTCCGTCACCAGCACACGTCTGAAAAAAAGAAAGTCATGGTGTTGAGTCATTGCTTACCATTTAGGCAAATTTAAATCTTGAACCCGGTGGACTTCTCTTAAGTTGCCCTTCTTCTGCAGTCCACCATTTTCTACACCTGGGGAACGTTTGTTTAACCAGGCAGTGGTGCCACCGTGTGAAGGTGTCCTCCCACACCATCTTATCCACGGTAGTCGGGTATATCTTTATGTCTGCCACTACATTCATACATGTATTTATTTACTTATTCATTTATTTATTTGGCATATCGGCATAGTACAGGCATGTCTGAAGCTGTTTTCTCGTCGATTTAGAAATTAGACAATCAGAGTGAGATTGGTATCTAGGTCAAGTTTGGTTAGTAGTTCAACTGAATGTGGCCCATAAGAAATTACATCCCAAGGCTGACTGGGGTTTATTCCTCACATATATGTACTGCCGTTCAGGGTTAAGGAACTAGTCACACTCGCCTTAAGTGTCTGGACTAAGCCACTCATAATGGGTTAACATAGACAATAGATAGCAGTTTCCCTACACTGTGGGTCTGTGTGTGTGTGTGTGTGTGTGTGTCTGTGTGTCCAAGTTAGAGCTACATTATATTGCAGTTTTAGTCGTGTTGTTGTTGTTGTTGTTGAGATTTTCCTCCCTTGGGAGGACTTTAGTCGTGATAATTACTTCATCTTGTATACGAGTACGTACCCCCATAAAATCAAACCGTAAATTAGTATGGCATTTGCTTTTTTACTTTTGCGTAGTGAGTCCATAACAATATGATATGATATTCTTGACTTTTTTTTTGTTAGTGTCGCAAATAATTTATCACAAGGAATGTAGCCGTATCACATTAATTTCCTACTCGTATCATAGTATGGTAATACCGATCATAGAACCTTATAGGGATGATTAAATTCTTCCTGATATTTTGATCGTTGTATTATTGGCCTGTCTAATGTATCATATGAGAAAAAAGTATAATTTTTTAGTAATTTTTTGTGAAGAAAAATCTATCAAATCAGTAAATAAACAATGTTATATATATATCAGCCTCATGAGGAAGTGTCGAGTTGAGTTGTTTATCAAAACGTAGCCTTCGAATGTTTGGGTGTGAGCGCTGTGCTTGCAATGTAAGCAATTTTGGCACTATCTTTGTCAGTCACACCAGAACAACAAAAGGACATTAAGGTCTAGTATGAAGAAGAGAAGTGAAAGGTATGTTGTTGTATGCTGTGTAGTCCATGCTGAGAATGCACTATCCTAAGCCATCCTCATACCTAGATTATACCCACCAGTTCACTCTTTTACTCAGGTTAATGTCTATCAGGTGGCAACTGTATGTTTATCTTTATTGCTGTATATGCCATCGACTTCTGTATTTAATAAACCTTGCAAAACCCCTTTCATTAATAAAGAGTCCATTTTTCCGTCTATGCTTGGACTTATAGTAATAGTGCTAGTACTGCGCTACAGCCCTTTGGGCTGTCGAAGGTATTTCATTGGTGTGTTAAAATGTTTAGTGTTAAAGTTAGCCAGATTAAAAAGGAGTTGTCAACCCTACCAGGTTGTTTAGAGGATGCCTGTGTATCAATCTCTCTGTTGCCAGACACCTTAATCTTTTACGGAATGGCCACAAACAATTCGCCTCCATTTCACTTTGTCCACTGCCATTTGCTGCCCATCCTACACCTCACACCCCTTCCCTCATATTTCTTCATTCCATCCCTCAGAATAATGTTGATTTTTCAACACTGGGAGATTTCATTCAGGTAAGGAGAATCAGGTGCATTTGTCATGTGATAATACAGTGCAGTATATTAGTTATCAGTCATTTTATAGGGATGAAATAGGTTCTCGTTGAACTGTGTGTGTGATTGTGGCTTTCAATGATCCTTACTTGGTAAAAAATTGATTAATGGACTTGCATTTCTTTTATTTCAAACATTATTTTCTTTGGTGAGGTTTGATGTGATTTCAATTATTTAGAGCTTCATTTTCACATACCACAATTTTCAGTTGCAGTGGATGGCTTTGCCTTCCCCAACAATCTTGGTAACCAGGAAAGTGGGTAGACTTTTGAAAATTAGAAACAGTTTCAGGGTATAAGAAGCTATACTAATATATATATGGTATATAAATCCATTTGTAAAGAGAATCATTCTTTCATGTAAGCCATTAGATTCCCACCTTGATACTGTTCAAAGGTCATTTAGGCCTATAAGCATTTGCTTGTGGCCACCCCTTATGGGATTAGGACTTCTGGCTATAGATAGATACCAGGAGCTACATAAACCAAAAAACCTAACCTCACTGAAACCAAGAAAGCCACATCTTTCAGTCCCAATCTGGACTTTCTTTGGTTGTAACATGGATATACAGGCATAACTATCATTCAGTGTAGCACCGTGAATTCACCCTTATGGTCAGTTAATAAGAGTACTGTACTGTTGCAGTTATAAAACTTTAAAATTCATTGGACTCCTAATCTTGGGAGGACAGTGCCTTATTTTTTGTAGCAAATTATATATCAGTTTGTTTAATCCTGGAAATTGATGATGAAAATAATTGCTTGTGGTATATTTCAAGAGTTTTGAGTTTATAATATGGATCTTTATCTTTGTTGGAAGTGTCTATGGATGGAAGTCTCAAAGTTTTTTCTACAGTCGATTGCGTCATATGATAACCTAGATTTATTTCTGCAGGAAGAATTAGAGACGAGAAGATTCTGCAATTTCCATTCCTTGTCCTTCCTACAGAAACAGATATATAACCAGTGACTAATTTTCTTCTCGTAACCAAGATTTGTTTTTGAAGGAGGAACAAGTTGCTTGAAAACACCTTATAGCATCCTATCCTTGTCTTTCCTGTAAAAACAAAACCCAGGTATGATAGAATTAATCGTAAGCATGTGTGAGATTGGGTAGTGGTAGGTGGTGGCGACCATCATCCACTCACTTGATGTAGTGCTGCCTACTTCTTCCTTAGCCTTTATCATTCTTTTTCTGTGTCTGCCCTCCTCTCTTCCTATTTTTCCTATCTTTCCTGTCACTTCTTATTGCTTTTCTTTCTTTTACAGGTGGCTTTACATTGAGTGACAAGCCAAATGGTTTCCTGTAAGCCAAGAAACCATTTACAACGCTGGGTGGTAACCATATAACCAAACCATACGTGCTCCCTACGTGTCAACAAGTGGGTTGGTGGAGGGTTAGTGCCCCTCCCTGTAAAACAAATAACTCAAAGTCAAATGGCCACCCTTTACGGGATTATGGCGTCTGGCAGTAGATAGATAGATAGATAGATAGATGTGTGAGAATACGACACTAAGTTCATACACAAGGCCCAACCGTTCTACCAGACCTACACATTGAAATACCCCAAAATGGAGAGAACTTCAAAAAAGGGAAACTATGTCCAGATGTAAGAGAAGACCTGAATCAAAGAAACATAATGAAAAAACAAAAAATCCACATTGCATAGCTAACTTGCAGTTTCATTTTGTAGGTACTATTTAAATCCTTTGTCAGCTTTTGTTATGACTGTCTGTCTTGGTAGCAGTGTGGGCATAAGAGAGTGTACAGTTCCTTTAAATGTATCCTTGCTTTTAGCCTTTACATTCTGAATCTGGATGAACTTCTTTAATACCCTCAAAATTTTATATTTATGCATAGCAGTGCCTACTGCTTCTGTTGATAGGTAGAGCATAAAAAAGAAACTTTATGTAATGATGAAGTAATTGTACATTCATAAGTATTTAAGAATAAAGTGACAGCACTTACTGTGAATCATTGATGACTTGGGAACAGTACAGTATATGAAGACTTTTGGGAGGCATTGTGCACATAGTGTTTTTTGGCGCAAGTAACAAATGCTTGTAGGAGGTATTTGTATGGAGTATAGGGTGTGTAAAAAGGTGTGGTTATGTACTGGATGTGGCATATTTTGTCAGATTAAGGGATGGAAGGAAGAGACATTTTAGGAAAC
Organism: Birgus latro; assembly: GCA_018397915.1. Classification (NCBI taxonomy): domain Eukaryota; kingdom Metazoa; phylum Arthropoda; class Malacostraca; order Decapoda; family Coenobitidae; genus Birgus; species Birgus latro. The sequence goes on from JAGKTI010008983.1 coordinate 6,909, forward strand.
ATGTTAAGTAGGCTTTAAGCCGAGAACCACATCTGTACCGTGTAGATATCCCTGTTTGCACGTAGGTGGGTGGAAACCAGCCTACAGTAAATTGTTTCTTATAGCCCAAGAAACCATTTGATACATTCGATGGTAACCTTTTAACCAGCAGATGGATGCCTGGTGTTGTAGTGAGTTATGGTGCTCCAGCCGAACATAGCCTTCATGGTTTACATACAAGGAATGATTTAGGTTTCTTGCTCACATAATGATACTCTGTGGCGAGTGACTGAGCACTTATCACTTTTGCTTTATACATCCAGAGTGAATGGCCTAGCCCAGGGGCTCCTGTGCTTGTGATGGGGCAGTAAATGATGAAACTGTAGCATTTAGTAAAGCACTTACAGAGGACATTTTTTTTTATACATACTTCATGTTAGGCTTGTGCCCAGTTGTTTTCCAGAGGATATAGCAGACTGACCAATGTTAGAGTGATCTACATGCCACTTAAATTAATGTACTGTACTGTATTTAGTCATTATGGGGAAAATTCTAATTGGTGGGGTGGCTGCCCCAAAAAGGCACCCCTTTGGCCCTTAGTCTGTCATTTTGCTTACTTATTAAGCACATGTACACAGAAAGTATAACACTCAAAATAAAGTAAGACCTCACTATAATGGACTAATTGGGGTCCAAGCCATTCCGAAAAACACAAAATTCCGATAAAAGTGACATCCGGACTTCTCCCTGCTAACCTGGACTTTTTCTGATATATCAGACATTAGTCTGGATTGCATGAATGGTTTTTAAACTGTTTTGACTACCATTGCAGTATTGTACTGTGTTATAATTTCACTTCATTAATCAAATGGTATAATTCGTTTTCGTTTTTGAAGGCTCCAACATGCTTGCATGCGTCGGCCTTGGTCGCCTAATGGCGGCTCTCCACGCTGCTCGATCCCTGGCAGCCTCCCTGTTCAGTCCCTTAACCCTTAAGTCACACTTAATGACCTCTTCCTATGTCTTTCTCGGTCTACCCCTCCCAACCCCTCCCCCAATATTAACACCTCTCACCTTCTGTACCCAATTATCATCCCCCATCCTCTCCACATGTCCAAACCACCTCATCCTACCTCTCCTCATCACAACACCAATACACTCCAGTCCCATCCTACCTCTCAACTCTTCCATCGTAAACCCAGCCCCCCCAGGCCTTGCACGCAGGGACGCACTGCACATCCACCTAATCATTGTCATTTCTGTACGTTTAAACCTGCGAATATCTTCTTCCTTTACTGCCCAGGTCTCACTACCATACAGCATCACACTCCTAACACATGCTGCATACAAAGACCCCTTAGCACGTAAGGAGAGTCCTCTCAATGTCAGGAGAGGCAACAGCTCCCTGAACTTCTTCCAACCACTTCTCACCCTAGCAACCGAGCTAACTCCAGCCCCACCTCCGGCACATAACATGTCTCCCAAATAACAAAACTCCTCCACACACTCAAGAGACTCACCTGCAAGTTCAACCGTCTCACACCTAACAATCTCCACCTGCTCTCCCCGACACGCCGCACACGTGAAATCAGCATCATCTTGCAGTCTACCTCTAATACCACTACATCTCTTGTGCATCCATTTATCACAAACACTATGCAAGATGGAATTACTTCCCACACCCTTGTGGCAAACTGCACATGGCCACTCTCCCTCTCCTCTGATTGTACCACCACCAACCCTAGATATCATCACTTTTGTTTTATCTGCATTTACGCTTAAGCCCTTGTGCCCCATACCATCTCTCCACTTCTTAAATCTTTCCTCAGCCTCCCCTTCATTCTCAGCAATCAACACCAAATCATCAGCATACAACATCTCCCATGGGAGTCCATCTCTGAAGTCACGTGAGAGGGCTTCAAGGACCATGATAAACAACAAGGGACTCAAAACTGACCCCTAATGCACACCAACATTCACGGAAAACTCATCACTCAAAACTCCATTCACTCTTACCATGGGTGCGAGCACCCACGTACATGGCCATAACCACCCTAACCAGCCATTCTTCCAACCCCAGCTTTCTCATTGCCCACTTCACCACCTCTCTAGGGACTCTGTCAAAGGTCTTTTCCAAATCAACAAAAACAAAATAATATATACTGTATAATAATTCCGCACTGTACACTGATAAACATGTCTTTTATTTACCTTATTGTGGTGAACATACCTGAAGTGGTCAGACAGTCCGTAATGCTTCTGGCTTTACTGGACTTTTTCCAATATATAGGACTTTAGTCCAGTAGCTCCTTGAGTCTGATAAAAGCGATTTCCGGTCTCCTGAAGTCCGTTATATCGAGGTTTTACTGTAGCCCCCTACTTTAATATCTATGCAGGAAGGGCTTAGTTGACTTGAAGAGATGGGGTTCCGAGGCAGTTACGGTGCCCCGGCATGGTGATGATGGAGAAAAAAGCGTGGTTTTATGTAAATGAGGGAACTGTATATACAGTACCATGTTAGGTTGCCTAGGCTCAGCTTAGAGAAGGTGTGGGAACACCAGCTACGTTACAGGGTGTGCTGACGTCATGACCTGCGCCACTTCCTTAGGTGATCTACAAGGGAAGGTTGCAGACACCAGATTCGGCTCACTTTGCTGCCCTGATTTTTTATTTTCAAAATCAACTCATGCACTACCGATTACAGTATTTGATATCTCCCCCCCTCCCCATCGTGCTCTAGGCATTTTGCAACATAGGAATTTGCATATTAAGCAGATGAACTGTATAAGATATGATGTTCTGAATGTTGCTTACCAATGCAACTGATCGTAATTTTTAACGTTTTTCTTTCTTTTCAGATGGTGTTAGTAGAGACAATAGCTGTTGATAATTCAGAAACACCACTTGATAAAGCTGCCATAGTAGTCAAGCAAGAAAATGCATCAAAATCTAAGAGGAAAAGTTCACCAAAGAAAGCAAGTGATAAGAATTCCACCAAGAGGACTAAGAATGCTACCAAAAACAAATCACCTAAAGTACAAGAGCCATCAGTAAATGACATTAAATCAGAACCACAGTCCATCTTAAGAGATGGTGGGAAAAAACAAGGAAGTGGAAGAGGGGGGAGTAGGGGGAGAGGACGAGGCAGGGGTAGATCTCAAAGACAAAGGAAAGTTGATGGTAGGGGGAGAGGACGAGGCAGGGGTGGATCTCAAAGACAAAGTATAGTTGATGGTAAATCGGTAGTCCTTGGAAAATCCACTGCCAAAACAACAGAATCCCACATCTTTGAAGGATCCAGTGACAAAACGATCTTCAGCATTACTTTCGGTGGAAGTGTTGGTCACGCTTCAAATGCACAAACAGAAAACAAGGATGAAGTCTTGGACAAGAAAACCCGTGGACAGAGAAAAAGGAAGACGAATGCAGAGGCAAGTTTTGTTTTGCTTGATGACGAAGATGACATTGGTATCTTGTTTGACTCCCCAACAGATGGGTACAGGCCTCCTAAAGTTGCAGCCAAGGATATTATTAGTTCTCCTGATTATAAGGAAGATGGTAAGAAAGGTGGGAAGAAAAGAAAGAGGAAATCAAAGGAAACTACTTGTCAACCCAGAAAGCGAGCCAGAAGGAAATCTGTCATAAAGATGGAGTCTCAAGTAGATTTAAGTTTAAGAGAGCAAGGCATGGACCAAAAAGCAGTGGAAGAGTTCATGATGCCAGGCTTTTCTGATGCTCTTGAGGACAGTGGTTCACCACCAGCTTTTGTCCAGTCAAAGAGGGGAAGGAGGGGAGGTAAGAGTGGGAAAGGTAGAAAGTCAGACACATTCGATATTTCATCTGATGTGGAAGAGGAAGAAGATGAAGGTCCATTTGTAGCGGAAGATGCTCAGGAGACAGATGTACCTAGTATGAGGATTCGACATGGGCCACCATACTCTGTCACAGGTTAGAGCTGCATTGTACACATTTCATCTAAATTTTTCATTCTTTACATCATAACACAGTATATCATACTTCATTCTAACGTTATACAGCACATTACATTTTATGTGCTTCATGCTACTTTTTATTGTAGTGTATCATTATAACCTCCCCCCCCTCCCCCCATTTTATGGTTTTCCTTGATGTAGTGTGCTGACTTATACAGCATTTCAGAAAATTAACCATCCATCCATCCATTATCCAATCCTATGTCACCCCACAGAGGAGCGTAGGAGCCCGGGGCCAAGTAAAGTTTTTATAGATGACTAGAAATATTCATCGTATTACTGTAGCCACTGTACCTTGTAGTATAATAATTATCCCATTAGAATATACTGTACACAGTCGTGTCTGTTAGATTGATAGTGTATGTTTCCTTATAAGTTCCAGACAAGTGCCTTCCTCACAAAGCACCTTATGGGAAACATTGTTTTGATATCAGTAATAGGTGTCCCCAGTGATCAAAATGCTGTTCTTGCCAAATGTAAGTACTGGAGATTTGTGTTGTGGATTCGGTTTACACTATTTGTCCTACAGAGTGGTGCTGTACCATTTCAGATGTAAAGTATATTTGAAGTATTAACCTTGTGTTTCCTGTACACCAGGGAACCATTTACTGTGCTGGGTGGTAACCATATAACCAAATTATGATGCCTGGTGTTTAGTGGGCAATAAAGGTACTCCAATCAGATTGAGCCTGTGCAGGTTTATATTCAATGGGTGGTTGGGGTTTATTGCTCACGTAATTCCATTTTGGGATGAGTGAGGCTGGTCACTCATCTTAAATGTCAGGATCAGCTTGCCTAGCCCAGGGTTTATATGCTGCTCATGGGGCACCACAGATTAGATGATGATGATGATGATGACCAGTGTACATAATTGTCATTTTTTATACATGGTGCTGATATTTTAACTTTACAGTCTCAAATTGCAGACATGCAAGTTTACCATCATTTGTTTGTTCCAAGATGGCCTTTGAACCCAGTCACTGTTGGCTGTATTTGTGTCTGTGATGGAACATTTATGTTGAGTTAAAGTTGAACCAGCAGGTGAAGTGCAGTGAAGTGAAATATCTGCCAGCTTAAGTGAGTTGGAAACTAATTTTTTATTTATTTATTTATTTATTTATTTATTTGGTAGTAAGCAGCAAGTGAAGTGAAATAACCACCAGTTTATATGAGTTGGAAACTTGTTTTTAGACTTTGTTGGGTGGGTGACCCTTGGCCAAAACCATATCGCCAATGAATCCTTGTTATAATTCACTCAATATACAATAAATCATTGTACGAAAGAATTTTTCTAGACACACCGTATTCTCATCATAAAATGAGGGCTTGCATTGTTCTGCTGGTTTAGCCATGCTATATCCAGTAAGTTTTATTGGACCTAAAACAAACCTTTAAGGGAGGCAGTGGCTCAGTCGGTAGAGAGGTGGCCTGCAGTCCTACCAGACCCAGGTTCAAATCCCCGCTGGGGCAGGGAACAGTTTAAGAATTTTAATTTAATATAAATCAGACTTTACTGATCTTCCAGAAGACCCACTGACATGACGTAAAAATACCCCCGCTAATACTAATGCACCAGTCCTGTATGAGAAAGCCCTAGCATGTATTCAATATGGACGGTGGGTGATAGTGCCGAAGTGGTGACAAGTAGAGGTGTGTGGTATGTAGAAGGACTACTGGGCCCTGGGAGCAGGCTTTGAAGCCAATTCCCAGAATCAGACACACACACAAAAAATAAAACAGTGTAATGAATGCTTTATTTAACTTTTTCAATTTTAGAAAACTCCTAAACTGAATAAAATCAACTGAATGTAACAAAAAAAAAAATAATAACAATAATAATAAAACAAAATATGTTATTGGAGTAAAGAAATTAATTGTATCTTTGAATGCAGACATAATGCCTAGGTAAGATATGAAAGAATATTAACATGCCACGCGTGGAAATAAGTTAATAGGACTGATGTAAAAAGGAACCTTCTTAACCAGTAAGAATTAGGTCTCAAGCCACCAACAGCCTTCCATCTTGCAGGAACCTGGTTCATCGCCAACGGTTACCTGCAGGATCTCACGGCTCTCTTGAAGGACTTTGAACAGAAGGACTCCTGGAGGTTTAAGGATTTTGCCTCATGCTGGCAGAAGATGAAGTTTTCTTTGATCTATAGGTAAGGATTAAGGAAAGATAAATGTAATCTTCAGGCAGTGGTACTGTACTTATTTTTTTCACTCATATTTCAATGTTGCAGCCAGACTTTTTTTTTTTTTTCCCTCAAACTTTTGATAATCACCCATTTGGGGATTTGATCAAAATTATTTATACTTTCCTCTTTAAGCTTATGTTTAAACATAGATATCGTTATTACTGCAGACGAACACTCCATAAAAGTAAGTTTGGATTTTAACTCATTCAGGGATGGTATCACACTTAAGAATATAGACTAATTTGTTTAGGAGATTACAGACTTTATCCTATGAATAAATGAGTTTTGTGTGGTAAGGATGGTATGATATAAGCACTTTCATAAGTTATGGATGTGTTCCAGAATATCACAACTTAGCTCATTCTTATGCATAGTACAGGTAGTGTAGATGGGAGAAATTGGAAACTCAGTTTCATTGTTGGTGTTGTAACTTTGATGGGCAGTTTATTTATTTATTTATTTATTTTATTATGAATATTGTATTCCTTCCTCTTCTGTTCTTCTTTACCTCATTCTTTCCTTGTCCTTGTTCCTGCGGGTAACTTTACACTCCCTCTTCCGTCTTCCTTTCCTCTTCCTTCTGCCTGTGGGTGACTCTACACTGAGTGACAAGCCAAATGGTTTCCTGTATCCCAGGAAACCATTAACTATGCTGGGTGGTAACAGTATGACAAAATTATGGCGCTGTTGGTTTAGTTGGTAATTATGGCGCTGTTGGTTTAGTTGGTAATTATGGCGCTCCAGTTGGATTGAGCCAGTGAAGGTTTATATCCAAGGGGTGGTTGGGGTTTATTGCTCACATTATGCCACTCAGGGATGAGTGAGGCTGGTCACTCTCATCTTAAATGTCAGGACCAACTTGCCTAGCCCTGGGCTGGTACGCTCCTCATGGGGCAACGTAGGATTGGCTGAAGGATGAATACAGTGTACCCCCCCAGTACGCGCCTATATGAGCGGCAGAGGTGCTTGCTTACTAGGAATACATAAACTATTGGGAAAATTAACATACGGGTGGCAACCTCTTCTATCAGTGACCTTTTTGACTCATTTGAGGGAAAATATCTAAGACATATACAGTACAGTTCAGTAGGATTTGGGTTACAGGTATGCCAGGTGGAGCAGGTGAGTCAAGTGGGGGTGTGAAGGTGGAGGGGGAGGCGGCTGGTGAGTCAGGTGGGGCAGTGGAGGTGGAGGGGATGCCAGCGTTGAGTCAGGGGAGGTGGTGAGGGGAGGATCCTCCATCTCCTCCTCGCTACTGCTCACATTTTCGGCAATTTCTTTCACCTCTTCTTGTTTGTCTGTTTCATTCCTCATCTTGTTATGGACATATTTGTAGTATAACAACTTGGCATTTGTGAAATACAGTAACTGTTATTCATGTGAATCCAAATGTTATTATAGAAACGGTTGATGAGGGTGGCACGTAGTGGAGAGGCAGGTGTCGCACTCGGGATTCACACCGGTTTTGGGCAGTTTTCTCCTGCTGCCTCACATCATGTGGGAGTGATTCGTGTACTCTGGGTAGGAAAATGTTAAAAATTATTAAAAATATTAAAAACAGGTCCTCACGCACTAGGCGTTTCGTGTTCTCGGAGCTCGTGTACTAGGGGGGTGTACTGTATTTTTAATTGCCCGTGAACTTGATAGCAAAAGAGGACATAAAAGGGTGAGTTAAATCAAGAACTTCTATTAACTTGAGCAGTATGAAGCTTGAAAATACAAATTTCTTACTCAGTACTGTGAAGGAGATTACACATTATATGGTTTTAGATTTCTTTATTCCACCTTTATTGCCTCATCAGGAGCTTAGGGACCCAAGGCTAAATCTTTCAGTCCAGATATTTAAGACAAGAATGACCAGACCCTAACCCCTGAGTACCGTAACATGTGTACAGTAGTAAATTTCAGTCACACTATAGATTCAGGTCTTCTCTATAGGCCACATTTGTTTGGAGTTCCTGAACTACTAAACCACCAGGCATGTTCATGTTGAGAGTGTTGTTACTCCCCATTGGTGAAAATTATTTTGAGATGTTATGCAGGACTAGTAAAAGTAGACAATTAATATGTTGTTATTTTTCAGGGGGCGACAGAACTTCAAGGAACTTCTTGAGTTTTCGGAAGAGGTTGCATCACTCACAAAGAGATTTCTTGGGACTCATCATAGTGTTAAGTGCAGGATCGGAGCTCTGTACACTCTCTATGGCCTGTACTACAAGCATCCATTTCAGTGAGTAATGGAAGACTTATGCCCATATTTGATAGAGGGTTAAAATTTGAGGTATTAAATGGGTGGCTACCATTGACCCTGGGAGATACTACTATGTGTGTGAAATGTAACCATTAGCCTGGTATTTAGCCACACAGTCATCACTCTTCAGCAAGAAATATTCAGCCACAAGTACAATCACTGGGTGATATTTCTTCTTAGTGTTTGTATTTAGAGTCCAAGTCCAAGCTGAGGCTCTCACATTGCTACAAATCTTATTAGGGTACACATTCTCTCTCTCTCTCTCAGTTTTTCCAATAGCTTCCAGCAACTGCTAGGAAGTAATCAGCTGTTTTGGCATTTGTTTAGCTTCAAGGCCATAGAAAACATCAGCTATATCATGGCCATCCCCAATACGGTGCTTCTGTAACAGGAAGCATGGCGTCATTTATTGTTCTGCCGTGTCTTAGGTAAGAGTGATATATGGAGACTGTGCTGCTATGTAATCCTCATACTTTGGCCCACAGGCACTTCTTCAAGTATCGGATGATGATAAGTGAATATGAGACTTTGGTGGATCTGGTGGATAAGTTTCGTACTGATGTGAACAATCCCGATCCCGCATACATCTTCTCACGTCTCAGGGTAGATGGAGCCTTTCACCATGTGGCTACTTCAGAAGAGGTGTCTCATATTATTCATTGTGCTCACTGTCAAACACTTCCTTTTACTCTTCATTGTATTCATGATTAGCCATTTCTTTTTGTTCCTCCTTATTTTGTTCATGATTTTGTGTGTGTGTGTGTGTGTGTGTGTGTGTGTGTGTGTGTGTGTGTGTGTGTTCACAATTAATCGCTTTTTTCTTCACCGTATTCATGAATAATAGAGTAGCTGGATCACTATATTGTGAATAGTATAATATAATTACTTTTTTAATTTGTGCATTATTTTTCATTATATTATTAAGTGTGAATACCGAATAGGCATTTACACCTTTATTTATGTTATTACAGGATAAATAGTATAGATTACTTGTTATTAGAGTGTACATTGTTTTTATTGTACTGTGAATAGAATATGTAGCCAATATCATTATTATTACTGGACAGTGGAACGTAACAGTTTCATTCATTTTTTCATTCATCATCCAGTCCTATGTTGTCTCATGAGGAGCATAGGAACCCGGGGGTAGGCAAGTTGGTCCTGACATTTAAGATGAGAGTGACCAGCCTCACTCATCACTGAGTGGCATTACGTGAGCAATAAACCTCAACCATCCCTTGGATATAAACCTTCACCGGCTCAATCCGATTGGAGTTCCGTAATTACCTACTAAACCACCAGTTGCCAAAATTTGGTTCTATGGTTACCACCTAGCATAGTAAATTTTTTCCTGGTGTACAGGAAACCATTTGGAACTTAACAGTATCTTTGTTATTATAGTGAATGTACTGTAATATGATTATTTTTTATTATTACTGTTTGAGCAATATATATATATTTATATATACTGTGTATATATAGTATCTATATCTATCTATCTA
>JAGKTI010008983.1:17236-32166 GCA_018397915.1 Birgus latro
GTATATGAGAGAGGGGGGTGTGAACTGGGAGCAGGGCAGTGAAATGGCAGGAGGTAGGGCAACATGGAGGCAATTTGTTTGTGGCCATCCCTTATGGGATTAAGGCGTCTGGCAGTAGATAGATAGATAGATAGATCTTTTTTTAACGTGTGATTTTGTCATCTTTCATATTGTATGAGACTTGCGTCCTTTTATTATTATACATGATTTTCTTTCCATTATTACTGTACCTGATTTTGTCATCTTTTGTACTATAGTCAACCCTCGATATAACGAACTAATTGGGGGCAACGGTGGCGGGTGGCTCGTCATATCCAAAAGTTTTCTATGTCCGATGGTCGTTATTAACCGAGGAATTACCGACCCAAGGTCACTGTATCCGTGGAGTCGTTCAGTTGTACGTTCGGAACCACAACTTACTCTGTGAAGATTCACTTGGAGATTTCAGTGGTTTATGTAGTTATACTGTACATGATCAGTAAATACCATCCTGTATGAAGTTATACATATAAATACAATGCCTATAATGTAATGTAATATTGTTACAGTAAAGGTCGCTATATCCTGCGGAAGTTTGCTCTGGAAATGGTGGGTCGTTATATCCGAAGTTCACTATAAAAGGGTTCGTTATATCGAGGGTTTACTGTACGGTATTGTGTTTTCCCACCTTTATTACTGTCTTGTATTGTGCATGATTTTTGCCATCCTCATCACTGTACATGATTTTACCTTCTTTATTGCTGGATGTGATTTCCTTCCCTTATTTCTGTACTTTATTTTGCCTCTTTTATTGCTGTTCATGATTTCTCTCCTTTATTTGGCAGGTGATGGAAAGGAACCTGAGCGAGGGATGGACCTCATACACTCGAACCTGGTGAAGGAGGTGTCGGAAGACCTCCAGTCCCTCCAAAAGGACACTTTTGTCCTCTTTCAGCTTCCTGGACGCCCAGGTTGCCCCTTCACCCTTCCACCACTGACACCTGCATCCACCAATACCCTCCCTCAGCCATCCATCCAAGAAGCTTCGGTTTCTGATATTGGTATGTGGGCTCTTAAAGGTTGATGTTTATGGGATGATTAGGATTTATTGCTCTTATAATACTGTTTGATGATTGGGATTTAGTGTTCATATAGTGCCACTTGATTTAGATTGAGTACTCTTTTATTGCAGCTCAGAGACAAGCAGCTGGTCATTCACACCTTAAATGTCAGGACCAAGTAGCTTAGCCTTGGACCCCTATGTTTCTAATGGGGCTATAAAGAATTTAGTGAATGAATGGTGTATGTTAGAGAATGTAAGAAATGTAGACTGCATGGATGACAAACAGGCAGAGAATTGTGTGTTGTTGAGTTGTTTTTTATAATACACAGGTTGTAATATGGCGGTTCACCAGTACTGTCTTCTCTCCCAGTTTTAATATTGTATCCATATTGCTAGTTCTTTTGTCTCTTTCCTCTTTATGCTTACTTGATCAACTGCTGTTAGTTAGTTTTTAGTGGATGGAACTGGGCCATTCCAATAACTTAAATACTATACCAAGTTGTGGCTGTGTGGAATTCATTGAGCTGGAGTTATGAAGTATGGTAAGAAGCCACGTGGGCTACCATTCATATTGACGCTTCATTCAGACCACACTTGGTTAACAGCATAGTTGAAAGGGATTAAGGATCTTTGTCAGGTTTGAACAAGTATGCTGAGGGTCTTCATCTCTGCAGAATGTTTTTATTTCATCAACACCTGATAGCATCTCTTTATTTCAGGAACCAGACGAGCAGACATACGTGACAGAGCTGCTGCCTCCAACACAACAGATGATTACATAATGAACAGACACTTTGGAAACCTAAAGAAGATCAGAAGTCCTGAAAAGAATAAAATGGCTGAACAGCCTCAGAATATCAGCAAAGGCAGCATAGCAAGGGAAGCAGTTTGCAATAAAAACCACAGACCAGATCATACTCTAGCATCTGGTACTAGTCATGGTGAAACAACTGCCTCCAGTAGTCAACAGGATAAGAAACCTGGAATACTACAGGACAAGAATGTTAGAAGTTTCATGCGTGTACCATCTAAGGAATCTCTGAATGTAGCTCTGAGGCCTCGAGGCAGGAGAACAGGTTTTAAGGGGAAGATACAGCCTGTACCTGAGGTTTGTGATGAAATTGATGAAGAGAATGTTGATGAGCATGTAGAACAGAGTGATGTGGAAGCTGATAGTACAACAGCTCCTGAAAGCAGTGGAACAAAAGTCCCACTCTCAAACCAGGAAAACAACGAGCCTGACTTCACTGAGGTTCCACGTATCTCTCCGCTACCAAAGCGGAAGAGGAGGAGAAACAGGAAGGCTCTGCTGATGGAAGCACAACAGTCATCCCAGTTAAACACAGCAGCTACAAAGAAAACTCCACTGCTAAATAGTCCAGTGGTGATAAACATGAAAAAGATTGAAGACTCCACCATTTGTATGGTAAATGATCAGCCAGAAGTTGAGATTACTGATACAGAGTTTAGTTCTTCTAGAGGATTGAATGGAGAGGTAACAAGCAGTAGAGAGTCTCCAATTAAATGCAACATAGATAACAGTAGTCCTAAAAGTGGCAATGAATATCGAAGTGAAAGCTCAGTAAACTCTCTTCTGTCACGTGCCAAAAAAGCAAGGAGAGAGTTCAGAGAATCACATGAAATGTATTTATACGTTACATTTAAATTTAAACACAGTAGTGTGGCTCTCAGAAATGTTTGCAAAGTAAATGAAAGTATCTTTGAAGCCATAAAAAGAGATAAAGAGAAATTTGATGGGCTGAGGAAGAAGTTATCAGTACTCTTACCACCAGAGTATCAGCAGAAAGAATGGCTGGATAATTTGTTGCTTGAAGTTCATCCTCATGATAAATGGGAAGGAGTTGAATTGGAATCAAAGACCCCAAATAAGTTACCTTATTCATCTCAGAAGTATGACTGTAGAAGTTTAGAAATTCAGTCCAAAAGTTCACCAAAGGTCGTCAAAACTCGTATGATGCCCATACGGATAAAAGGAGTTACATACTACATTCCAGCTTCTGATAAATCCTCACTCAAAAATAAAACTTCTAACATAACACATTTGATGAAAGAGGACATTAGCACAGTAGAGTCACCCATCAGTCATCTAGAGGCACATAACATTGGTTCACTTAATGAATTAGCCCATGACCATGTGAATGACATGGTTTTTGAAAGAAATATTGAAGAGCAGTCACATGTTGCAAACCCTGAGTGTGACATAATTCCAGGGAAGACTAGAGGTAGTACTGAGTTTCAGGACTTAACAGAATCTCTTTTCCAACTCCAAGACAGTATGTTGTCACCAAAACAAGAAAAATTATCATTTGACCAAAAATTGCTGGAAAAAGTTGATCAGATTCCAGCTGTAAATTCCCAGGATTCTGAAATATTTCCCACTGCAAATAGTACAGACAATGACAGTTCTGGACAAGAGGAGGAGATATTTTCTGCTACAAAAAGTGTGACCAGTTCTGAACAAAGACAGCTAAGAGAGAAGGTAGTATTTAAACATAGAAAATATTCACGTGACATGAATTTACGCTTGTCTGCACAAAGTGATGAAAGTGATGGTGATCATCATTGTGATATCATTGAAAATAGTTCACATGAGTCCTGGTCTCCACCCCACACAAAATTAGAAAATGCAGTGACTTCAGGCATCAAGTACAGCTTTGTCCATCACAATGCAAGCCAGAAAAATGATAGTGAACACCAGAAGACACATAACCAAGCATCTGAGCAGATGGAAGTTTCTAAATGCAATGAGACATGTCATAATCACACTTCTGGTCTGATGGAAGTTTCTGATACACATACTTTGACTGGATCACAAACAAATATTCAGGCTTGTTCTCAGGTTGAGCAGACACCATCATCTCTTCCCCTTACACATACTTTGACTGGATCACAAACAAATATTCAGACTTGTTCTCAGGTTGAGCAGACACCATCATCTCTTCCCCTCAATGAGAACATGGAGACAAGAGTAAGCCAGACTGAGAGCAGTTTTATATATCCCTCTGTGAGCAGTATCCGCTATAATGTTCCAGTAACCCCTTTGAGTAACTCACTTCCTGCTCAAATGTCACATCAGATTACAACCTCCATTCAGCAGTCATTTCCATACCAGCCTGTGCAGTCCTGTGCAAGTAGTGTAGCACCTCATGACAACTACAGTGACAATTTGAGTGGTTTGGGGCCATCAGAGCTCTCTAAAATCTTTCAGTCTGTACAAACTGTCAGAATGGTATCACCCAGTGTACAGTCACATAATATTGTAATGAACCAGCCAACTCTCAAACACAATGCTCCCTATGTAGTCAGAGCTCCTTCATCCTCCAGAAATACTAATGCTGTATTTGTGGGCCCCAGTCAGATCTTCCAGGACAAGAATAGTGGAGAGAAATATTTAAGAGTAATGGTTCAGGGGACACCAGTGGTAATACCTCTTAGACTGGTACTGGGGCCCAATGTTGCCCCTGCTATGTCTGCTTCCACCACATTAACTGAAGTGACTCTTCCCTTATCAAGCACACCATTCCCGACTCAAGTAATAAATCCTACTACCTCCACTACTACCATACTGAGAGAAACTGCACCATCCGCACCTGCTGCTCCATTACTCACCCAAGTAATTCCTCCAGCTTCTTTGTTGCCCACCTCAGAATCAGAGTCACCACCCAGCATCCTCGGAAGTAATGGGGAGAGAGATTACGTACAGGGCATTTCAGCACCTTTCAGTGTTAGAAGTAATAGGGAGAGAGAGAATATGCAGGGCACGTCAACTCCCAGTATTGTTAAAAGAAGTAACGAGAAGAAAGAGAATATACAGAGCACTTCACCATCCAGTATTGATAAAAGATTTAATGAGACGAGAGAGAATGTACAGAGCACTTCACCACCCAGTATTGATAAAAGATTTAATGAGACGAAAGAGAATATACAGAGCACTTCATCTCCTGGTATTGATAAAACAAGTAATGAGATGAGAGAGAATATACAGATCACTTCACCTCCCAGTATTGATGAAAGAAGGAATGAGACGAGAGAGAATATACAGAGCTCTTCACCTCCTAGTATTGATAAAAGAAGTAATGAGACAAGAGAGAATGTACAGAGCACTTCACCTCCTAGTATCGATAAAAGAAGTAATGAGACGAGAGAGAATATACAGGACACTTCAGCTCCCAGTATTGATAAGAGAAATAATGAGACGAGAGAGAATATAAAGAGCACTTCAGCTCTCAGTATTGACAAAAGAATTAATGAGAAGAGAGGGAATATACAGGGCACTTCAGGTCCCAGTGTTGTTAAAACTGTTGAGGAGAGACACAGAATGCAGCTCACTTCACCACTCAGCAGTGTTATAAGTGATTGGGAAAGTGATTG
The DNA here is from genome assembly GCA_018397915.1 of Birgus latro. Taxonomy (NCBI): domain Eukaryota; kingdom Metazoa; phylum Arthropoda; class Malacostraca; order Decapoda; family Coenobitidae; genus Birgus; species Birgus latro. The sequence continues at coordinate 22,671 of JAGKTI010008983.1, forward strand.
CGAAGAAGATAATGTGCCCAGCACTTCAGGTTCTGGTATATCAGTCAATGAGTTATATAGCACTAATGCTGGGAAAGAAACTGATGCAGTCTCAAGGAGGGTAACAGATGCACAAGAGCAGCTGCCTCCAGCCCAATCATCCAGGAGTAATCTAATTTGCTCATTTGTGTATGGTACAAAATTCAAAGCATTATCTGGGCTACGTGAATTCAAAGGGCCAGCCACTGGCACCCCAGTAAAGGTTCATACAAGAAAATCACTTGTTCCCTTCATTTTGAAACAGTCACTAGTGCGTAGAAAAACTCAGTAAAAAAATTTTAAAGTACAATAAAGCCTTTTTAAAACAAGCGTCTATTAATTTAATTGTTTTTAAAGTAAGTAAGCCCTCTGTGTGACTTTTTTTTTTTTTTCAGTAAAGCTTTTCTATAGCAACCTCAGTTTACTTAATATCTGCTGTAGCTAACTCTGAGCCAACCAAACAGTTTTGGCATATATGATGGATAAGACTGACCAACCACATGATAGCTTGGTTTGAGTTAAACACAGAAATTTATAACAGGAACATTTCAAGCATCACAGTGTATAACATAAGGTAGATGCCAGATATAACAAATTGATCCAGAAATTATGATGACCACTTAATAATAATGAACTTTAGCATTTAACAAATCACTGCTCATCAATTTGCTATATAGAGTATGAATTGTAATGTATTCAGAGTATTTTCATGTTTATCATAATTAACGCGGAACATTATTTTCTTACCAGAAATAATAATAATAGTGAATATGGGTGTGTTGTGAGCAGATGAATATTCTTTTGTAATGCCATTAAAGTTTAAAGCACATTCATACACACACACACACTCACTCACTCACCAATATGTAATTAAGTGGACCTTATTTAATTTCCATTGAAAGCTTGATTTTCAGTAATTCATAGGCTAATTAAGTTTTGTAACTTTTCTGTTAGTATATTCAAACCATTGTGTTTTTGTTGTAGTCTTGATTAATCCAGAAAAAGTGGATATGTTTCTATATACGCAACTCAGTACCTGTTGCAGTTGAAAGATAGTTGAATCTCATTTTGTGTGTGTGTGTGTAACTCACCAGGTCGGTCAGGATCACTTGATGGTAGTGATCATCAGCTTTTACCCTCCCGGAAGGGAGCTGAGAGCTCATATAGTCCGATCTATGTGTGTGCACACACATGCAGTTGTGTGAGAGAGTGTGTGTGTGTGTGTGTGTGCATGCGGGCATGCTTGTGTGCTTATTTGTTCATAAAAACTAAGTAATTTTCCATCAGTTAAGGCCTCCAGTCAAGTATTTGCATAAGTTTGAACAGGTCTGTAAACTGAATGATACTCTCTAGCAGTAACCAAAATGTAGTACTGTACATAACTGCCAGTCAGCCTTAAAAAGTATAGGGACCTAAATTCTGTTATTATGTACAGTGATAAGGATATAATACTTATCAAGATTCTTCTTCCTATTCCCATGTCTCCACCTCCAAGTCTCACTATGTAATGAACATTGTACAGTATGTATGTTTATATAATTAAAAGAAAGAAGTGTGACAGTTCCATTTAAACATTTACCTTCATTATTATTCCCATGTACAAAGGAAAAGGGGGAAAAGAAGTGTATGGTAATCAATAGGGGCATTTGCCTTCTTAGCATAATAGAAAAAGTATATGGTAGGATACTTATTGACAGAGTTAGGGAAACAACGGTAGCTCGATCGGTAGAGAGTTGGCTTGCGGTCCCGTGGGACCCAGGTTCGAATCCTCGCTGGTGCAGGGAACAGTTTAAGGATTTGAATTTCATTAAATCAGGCTTTACTGATCTACCAGAAGACCCGCCGACATGTCGTAAAAATGACCCCGCTAATACCAATACACCAGTCTTGTATGAGACAGCCCTAGCATGTATTCAATATGGACAGTGGGTGTTAAGCGCCGAAGTGGTGACATGTAGATTGTAGGAGGACGACTGGGCCTTGATAGCAGGCTGTGAAGCCTATGCCCAGAGTGGGACACATAAAAAAAAAAAAAAAAAACAGAGGAATTAGTTGGAGAAGAACAGGGAGGTTTCAGGAAGGGAACAGGTTGTGTAGATCAGATATTCAATCTTAGATCTTTAGTGGAAAAGTTTCTAGAGAAGGGAAAGAAGTTGTATGCAGCCTTCATGGATTTGGAGAAAGCATATGACAGGGTAGGTAGACAAGGATTGTGGAAAGTATTAAGAATATATGGAGTAAATGGGAAGTTGTTGAAGGCTGTGAAGTATGTACGATTGTGCTAAGGCTGCAGTGCGTGTGGATGGTAAACTGAGTGAATTTTTCTGTTTGAAGGTTGGATTGAAACAAGGATGTGTCATGTCTCCATGGTTGTTCAATCTGTATGTGGATGGGGTCATAAAAGAGATACAAGGTGGGGCAGTGGATGTTGAAGTGGCCCTAGTGAGAGAGGGTAGTGTTTGGAAACTCCCTGTACTGTTGTTTGCAGATGATAGTGTGTTGTTGAGTGAATACGAAGGGGAGCTTCAAGGCTTGGTGGATGAGTTTGGGAGAGTGTGTAAGAAACGGAATCTAAAGGTGAACGTAGGGAAGAGTAAAGTGATGGTCTTCGAGAGAAGTGAGGTCAGTGAATGTACAGTGAGATTGGATGGGGAAGATATGGAGAATATGAGTGCATTTAAGTACCTGGGTAGTGTGATGAGTAAGGATGGAAGTTTGGAGGGTGAAGTGCTTGAAAGGGTGCAGCAGGGAAGAAAGGTTGCTGGTTACTTGAAAGCAGTGATAAGAAACGGAAGTGAGCATGGGAGTGACAAAGGTGCTACATGACAGTATTGTGATACCAGCTCTAACATATGGAAGTGAAGCTTGGACCCTGTTGGAGGGACAGAAGTCAAGAGTGAGAGCAGTGGAAATGAGTTATTTGAGAGGAGCATGTGGAGTCACATGGAGAGACAGACTGACAAATGAGGAAGTGAAGGAGCATTGTGGTGTGGATGTGGATGTGATAGGAAGCATTAGGAGAAACACGTTAAGGTGGTTTGGCCGAGTGAGAGACTGACAAGGAGAGTGTATGTGAGTGAGGTGGAGGGGGAGGCCAAGGATGAGATGGAGGGATGGAGTGGAGAGGTATATGAGAGAGGGGGGTGTGAGCTGGGAGCAGGGCAGTGAAATGGAGGGGGACAGCGACATGGAGGCGATTTGCTTGTGGCCACCCCTTACGGGATTAAGGCATCTGGCAATAGATAGATAGACCTGCATTTTTATAGATTTATTTTGCTAGGTATGTTATCAAACTTTGGAGGACTCTAACTTGTCCTCAGTAAATAATGGAGACAGAATGAATGATTGTGATTATGGAGAGCAGACTTCATGTATAGGAGACAATAATTTGTCATCGTCAAGATTGCCATCACCATCATTGTCAGTTATCACTATCATTGTCATCAATATCATCATTATAATCATCTCATCATCGCTGGTGCTGCCCTCATCAACATTTTTATCTCTTCTAGGAACTCCCTGATGGGATTACTGTGGCAGGAACTTCTTCAGGCAACTTTTTTTCTTGCACACATCTTGAGCGTTGCAACTGCACGAGGCTTACATGAAGGAGTGTTAGTGCCAACTTTAACATGTGGATGTGAGACTATGGTGTGGCATGAAAATGAAAAGTCAAGAGTGAGAGCAGTAAAGATGGGACTGCTGAGGATTGTAGGTAGAGTACAGAGAGTGGATAGGATACGAAATAATGTGATTTGTGATAGATGTGGAGTGAGGAGGTCTGTGGACACCAGAATCAAAGGGAGTGTAATGAGATCGTATGGTCATGTGGAGAAAACAATGGAGTGGTGAAAAAGGTATATCTGAGCAAATTTGAAGAAGGGAGGAGGTGAAGCAGGCCAAGGAGGAGGTGGAGAGATATGGTGGATGAATGTGTGAGGAAGTGAGGATTGGAAGTTGGTGAGGTTAGGGGACTGACAAGAGATCGAGCTGGCTGGATGAATATTGTGCGGGGAAGCGCATGGTCAGGGATTTGGCACCCCCTTTTAACGTGGCAAAGGCCGAATTGACTTTATCGGATACGTTTATGTGAAGCTGTAGAACACGGTGAATGTTTTTGACGTATCAGATAGAGCCAGGATTCCGGGGGCTTGAATGGTGAGCGAATGGAAGCGTGGCCCATTTGATTGGGCAAATTTGGGCTGTCTGGACATTGCTACTCCTCACCCTACTCTAAGATGGGAAAGGTGGTCCGGATGATGATGATAATCTCTAATTTTCCATCAGATACATTTTTCCACTCATTTCTTCCAGGAACACCACGTAAAGTCTTCCTCCTTTCGTGGTACAATTAATTTATTTTCAGGACATAGAGTGATCTAGTGGATTAAGGTAGTCCAACCTGGTATGGCCTGTAAGGGTCTCTTAGTCCCAATCAATTCTGAGCATGAAGAAACTCAGATATTATCAAAATTGTCATGACAAAAGTAAATTAAAGCACCATATGAGGGGATACGTAAAAGCGAGCTCGGGGCCGGGAGGTCGTGAGTTCGAGCCGCGCCCGGGACTGCCGTGCTGGGAGGGGTAGCTCCTTCCTGTTACCTAGCGGGGCTATATGATCTCATTGTAAGGTCTAGCTCGGGGGATTCTTCAATCCTTTTTTTTTTCTTTATTTGTAGGAGTACTATAATTTGAGCATGCAGAGAAGATCAGATATTCTCAGTCATGGCTGCCAGGGCTCCAGTGAAGGCAGCGTTAGGCCACCTCGTTGTGTATGTAGTCCCCACGGTCATCCTCGTAGCTACCATCCTGTGGGGGAGTACACGTAAATCAGTGCCTATGGACTGCACATGGCTCATTAATCTCTAGCTCCTATACCCCTCACCAGAACAAAATAGTCTGGCATTAAATGGAATAGAATACTAGAGTTGTCCTTACCATAAGAGGGTTAATGACCATCGTTTGTATGAAGGTCGTTAAGGCAGACAATCAGTGTGTGCTAAGTCCTAATTTTCCCCTAGAATACGACCAACACAGTTTGTGTTTGCAGGATTATAAGAGTATATACGCATTAATAAGAGAGTTTTGTGCTATTACTAGACCATCAAGCAAGTGTTACAACCTAGATTAAATTTCCATTATAGTGGGTGTAAGAAGAGGGCAAAGAAGTAGGCTACAAAGACAACTATCTCCCAGTTTCGTCTGAAGAAAACTTAGAACCGGCGAAATACAGTGAAAAACCCAATCTGAACTAGTGTGTGTTTTAGGTGATTCGATTTTCCCGATATTTATTCGTTCGGGCTCTGGGAGGATACCTGTGTCTTACCTGAGAGGGTCCGCCGACTAGAGCCCCGTAGAGGACGTGAGGGTTGGGTCCGTTCTGGTTCTGTGGCCCACCCGTCAGTGCAGGAGTCGGGCGGTGGCGGACAGGAGCTGACAAAAAGGTAGACTCGTTAGTGTAGTGTCTACTGTGTCTATTTATTGGCTCGTTAATGGCGTCTGCGGTGTCTACTAATTCCCTGGATCAATTACTTCAAAAGGCACTTCAGTCCAAGTGAACATGATTTTACTCGTAAGTTAGAGTTGTGTTCAAAATATTATGTATGTTCTTTTATGTTTAGGTGTGTGTGTGTGTGTGTGTGTGTGTGTGTCTGGATCGGTGGTGAGGCCTCTGGGGTGGATCAACGCCATAACCCACAACATAGGAGCGTCCAGCATCGCCCAGCAGCTGGCCCATCTGATCCTCGGTCCACTGCCTGTTAACATCTGCTGACCCCGCTTGCTTGTGGTCGATGGGTCTGCCAGGCCAGGCACAATGGGGTAGAGAAACAAGAACACTAACCACTTCACTAAAACTACGATTCAAATTTCATTGATCATATCACCTCTGACAAGGAACGCATTTTTCCATTTCGTCTCTCGGATACCTCCATTTTAGACTTACCTGTTCATTACCCCATTTGGCTTTCCTTTCTGTACAGTATATTTATCCATCTGGTGAATAACACTAAATCGTTTCTATACTCAGCAATCTAGAGTAGTTTATACAGCATCCTACCTATATCTCTGACAGTCTTTGGAGAGTACCAACAGAATTTTTTTTTCTTGCTACTAATCTTTTACTTTTATCTGTCAGTCTTCTTCTTCTTCTACGCCTTCTTCTTCATCTTCCCACTGGGCTGCTCCGGTAACTCAATGACTTGCTCGGTCACTCCAGTAAGGCATTCAGACCCACCTAAATTATTATGATATTAATGATGGCGGTGATGATGATGGTGATGATGATGACGATAAATGCTGCTGTTTTCAAGCTCGTGTTATGCACTGTAGGATATACAAACAAACTTTTCTCAGTATCATCAATTATTATATTAACGATAATGACAGGAAAGATACACAGAATAGATTTAAAGATACACCAATTTCAGGCCAGCCTACTGACCATGAACTCTGGCAATTCATGGCATTTACAGAGAGATGTAGCTTCTCATAACCACTGAGAGGAACTTTTTAACTCCTTCGGTACGATTTTTTTTCACTAGCACCAGACATTTTTATTCATCTAAGGAGAGTCCTATCGGACGTCAAACGTCTTCGTTTTGTTGAACTGTGGTGCGCGTCTTTATCTCCACTGTGTTGTGTGTTTTGGGTTCTGGCTGCGGTTATTTTGTTTTCATCTTGCCCTCCGATGTTGTGTCGTCGTATTGTCGTCTTGTTTTAAGTTGCACTTGTAAATCTTTCCCTGTGTGAGTGGAGTGCAGGGGTGGATGGGGTCTAGTTGAGTTCGACAAGCGCCGCCAGATCCCCAGTGAAGGCTACGTTGTAGTCACACGCCACCTCGTTGTGGACGTAGTCATCTCGGTCGTCTACGTAGTTACCGTCCTGTAGGGAAGAAAGCGAGGACTTCATACTGATGAGAAAGGAACGTACTTTACACAGGAGAGAAAGGAGGGAGACTTAACATGGGAGAGGGGGGCTTTACAATGGTGGCGTTAGAAAGCCCTTTCTTATATGTTTACGTAATGAATTATTCCTCCCGTGCATTGAAAGTACAGTACACTGCGGTCAGGACTATAGCTTCAATTTTTAACAGAACAAGTAATGATTCTCCTAAATCCACTCACCTCAACGCAGCCACTACCAGCTAGAACACAGACCTTCCTAAACACCATCAACCCTAAAATTAACGATCTTTAATTATTTATTTATTTTCTCACCTGGTCTGGTCCACCAACGAGGGCTCCATAGAGGACCTGTGGGTTTGGTCCGTCCTGGCTCACGGCCCACCCGTCAGTGCAGGATCCGGGCAGCGATGGACACGAGCTGGGCAAGGAAGAAAAAGATCAATTATTCTCTTGCAGTTTCGAACGGTGCTGGAAAAGTACGCCCTGCAGTGGCACAATTTTCAGTGATAAGAAAAATCACCTGTACAGGTTTGGAAAATGTCTCACATTGTTACCGCTCTTCCCTTGTCTGTACAGTACTTATCTTCCACAGCGAGCTTCATTGGTACTTGTTGCCTGGTGACAGCTGATCCAAAAAAGATGTTTTCATTGGACCTTTACCTGGTTTACCTGGATCTTCGGTGGGGTCTAGAGTGTATGTAATCTAACCTATCTTACTCTAGCCTAACCTCATTTAACCTAACCTATTCTTCCTTTACCTAGATTGGTGGAGGAGTCTTTGAAATTAATTAACCTTATAGCTGATCTAACCTATCTTAACCTACCCTGCCCTACCCTACTCAACCCTACCTAGATCGATGATGGGGTTGTTGCGGCGGGTTAACTCCATACCCCACCACGTAGGAGCGTCCGGTGTCCCCGAGAATCAGATTTATTTGACCCGTGGCCCACTGGCGGTTCGTGTCAGCATCCACGCCGTTCTTGGCAATCTGGGAAATTTTGATAAAGAATCGTAATTTGTGTCCGTAGCTGTTAATGATAATCAGTCATTATGTCTGGGTGTATATTTTCATTTCTTAAAAATTAATCCCCCTATCTGTTAATTATACTCAAAAGTCATTATGTTGGTTTTATTTTTCACTTCAGCATTCACTTTAAATACCTGTCCCCGTACCCTTTAACTGTACAGTATTCAAAAGCCTTTTGTTGTGTGTGTGTGTGTGTGTGTGTGTGTGTGTGCGTGTGTGTGTGTGTGTGTGTGTGTGTGTGTGTTCACTCTACCATTCATTGCAGTTTGGTTGTGAAGTATATGGTAGCTTTAATTCTCACTATTCTTTCTCCTTAACTCTTAATTATATTCAAAAGGCTTGTTTGACATAATTTCTTTCACTTTAACGATCACTCTTGTCTGCACAGTACATATTTTTGATCCTTCATCAATATTTACAGTGAAATGTGGGAAACGCAACGTTAATACTGCGTCTGTTAGTTCCCCATGAGGTACACTTGGCCTCCATCATCATCATAATCCCTCTTTTGTATTTCTTATCATCATCCCTCTTTTTTATTTCCCATCATCATCATCATCATCGTCACCACCATCTTATCCCTATGTTTCAGTTCGCCGTTAATACTCACAAGAAAATGAATGAAGGCAACATTAGCAGCGTTTCTGTTGGAGCCCCACTCGCCCAGGAAAACCAGCCCATCAGGTGTGTAGGTGGCCTCATTGTGAAGCCAATCAACATAATTCCTGATACCCGTCTCGTACTCGGTAAACTCGGGGTCAAGTACCATGCCAAGTGCCTGTTTGGTGAAGGATGAGATAAAGGGTACATGAGGGTGGATGCCTTGTGTTGGTAAAAGCTTTAGACATATACATTACCTAGCATGGAGGGAGGATGAGGAAGAGTGGTTTGTGCTGGTGAGATTTTCGATGTTGTAATTTGCCCCGTACCATACCAAGTGCCTGTTTGGTGAAGGGTGAGATGGAGGATGAGACAGAGGAGTACAAGGTCACAATCGTATTTTCAGTAGTTAAAAAAAAAAAAAAAAAAACGCAGTGTATTTCATACTGAACTTAAATCTGTGGAGATTTGTTTTCATGGAATTTCTGACAGCGTGGATGTGTTATAAGTTGATGCTGAAATTGTGTTAATCGTTATGATACAGAATGGGTCGAAAATTAGGTGAACATTTGACCGTGACTTGTGTGTGTGCGTGTGTGTGTGTTAAGCAAGCGAAAGACACTGGTACTCACAAATGCTCCGGCCCTCTTGTCGTCCCATCCAAAATCCAGATTGTGATAGGAGGGGTCATTAGTCAGCTCCCCGTAATGTGCCCTGGCCCGGTCTCGGTACGAGTCATCCCCAGTGGCCCGGTACAGCCACATGGACGACCACAACAGCTCGTCAATGTACCCGCTAAACGATCTGTAGGAGGGGATGGTGAAAAGGGGCATTGGAATCTAGAGCATGTTAACCACTCCTGTCCTACGTCGTATTTTGTCTTATTTTTATCTCCAGAAGGCTTCATTCACATCAATAAGAATCATCTATGGGCAGAGAGACATA
>JAGKTI010008984.1:0-32158 GCA_018397915.1 Birgus latro
TTAAACGTCGTAAGTCACTTTTTCTAATTGTGTCGAATGCAAACGTATTTTTCGTACTGTTTAGAGGAGACCTTGATATTGCAGTTAATCAGTTAAAGTTCTAGCCAATTCCCGAATACTGTGATAGAAGTTTAAAAGACCGGGAGCAGCACACAACAGCCACTGCCGCTCCACTTTTCTACTGTTGCAGGCCAGTACTCGACCACCGAATTTCCCCCCTCCACCCCTCTTGTTTGTGTTATACGTTAATAAGTTATCTTGTTGCTATTTGCCCTAACTCCTCTTGTACTGAATAACAACTGCCGCTCCACTCTTCTACCATTGCAGACTGTCAGTACCTGAAGCCGGCTGGCTTGAGTCTAACTGCCTAATGCCTATTTCACACTAAATTCCCCCCCACTCCTTAGCTCACGTAATCCTAGTGAATATCGGCTGGTCCATTTTGAATTATCCGTCCATTTGGTGTATCTGTATCTTCTGAATTCCTGCAGAGTCCATCTGTGACCACGGGATTACTATATTCACAATATATTTGTATTTTTTTTAATTCCCGCAGAGTCCATCTATGATCATGGGACTACTATATTCACGTATATCTGTACCTTTAGAATTCCCGCAGAGTCCATCTGTGACCAAGAGATTACATATTCACGAGTATCTGTATCTTTTGCATTCCTGCGGAGTCCATCTATGACCACGGGATTACTGTATTCACATGTGTTAGTATCATTTTGAGTGCTTATTCAGTTGTGAAGATTCATATTCTCGTGTATCTGTATCATTTGACATATTGATTTAGTTGTGAAGATTCATGTTCTTAGAGTTACAGATCCTAGTTATATTCTTCCCGATGAGTCCAACTGAGACCACGGGATTACTGTATTCGCGTGTATCTGTGTGTTTTGAATGTTAGTTAGTTGTGAAGATTCATATCCTTAGAGTTATAGATCTTAGTTATACTCTGTTTTATGTTAACCACAGTCTCGAAGAGTAATTTGTCTATCAGTTCTTGTTCATTCATCATTTGAAGAGTAATCTTTTTTTTTTGTTCCTATTATTTATTTATTTTTTGTTATTTAGTAAATCTTAGATTAAGCCACTTTGAGTTTGAATTTTGCTATCCTCTAAGGAATATTATACGTGAGATTGAGTGGCCTGCAAGGGGTACTAATATCTACTTGCTCACGCCCAGTAAATAAGATCACGCTACCCTATTTGAAAATAAGATCACACCACGCCATTTCCCATATTCTCTATTGTCTGATCGTCAGACTGGTGGCAGCATATTCTCTACGTTTCTGATCATTACGGTGGCAACAAAAATCCGAACATTACACCGGTGTGGTAACTAAATTTCCCGGCGTTATGCTGGTGTCACTACTGTAATGATTCTGATCATTATACGGCGACTAAATTGATCAGTACACTGGTGGTACTCAATTGCCAGCGTTACACTGGTGTCAGCGTTGGTGGTATCGAATTTCTGGTTATTACACTGGTAACTAATTTCTCATTACACAGGTGGCTAATATTCCATCATTACACGAGTATTCAAAATCCGGGTATTGCACTGGTGGCTAAAGCGGTGGGATAAGATATTGTTGTGGGATTAAATATTGTTGTGGGATGAGATTCTGTTGTGCGATATGGTTACAGTTAATGAATGAATCGAGATAGAATCCCTCAATAACAGTACACAGGAGGCCCACTTAATCTCGCGATAATTCTAGAATTAATGATCTTTAAAGCTCCTCGAGGACGGCAAAATTATTCTTCACTGATAATGGAATAAATATCGACATGGAAACGCAACTTACGTATTTTATGGTTTGGTCTAGTGAAAGAAGTAAGGTGGAAGTTGTTAACAGAAATTATCGGTCACATGTCAAGGAGAGCAGAGTGAGACAGCATAAAAATAAGAGTTAACCTCTCTCTTAACACCATGAGCTTGCGAGATAGGGCGTTTATTCAAATCCAAGAGGAGGAGGAACCTTCACCTAGATTTCTTCAGTTAGTTGGCGATATAGACGAGTCAGAAGCTCGACGGTTCCCCATGAATCCGTCCTATCCTCAATCCTCTAACCCTCATCCAACAATGAAAGCAAAAGGGAGTCTCACAAAGCCCCTTGATAGTCTGATTAGGGGACTCCACCAGTTACAGGATAGCGATGAAGCAGGACAGTTGGAAATGTTATTTGAATTAGTTGAACAATGTGACTCAGGTGAGGTGATGCCCATGCAGATTGCGAATGGTAGAGTAAGCTCTGAACTTGCTATTTTCGTTCATAACAACAAGACAAAACACCGAGTAGTCTTATGGCCAGCACTTAAGGAATTTCTTCGAACGGAGTTTGCCATCGAAGTCAGTATTCATCGGGCTTGGCAGGAATTAGAATCAATGTGTTATGATTGGATAGAGTCACCCCAGGCCTTCACACACCTCTTCATCTGCAAGCATGCGGCGATAGAGCATAAATTTCCTAACGAAAAGTTCCCTAACCACGACAAAGCAATCAAACAGAAGCTGTAATATGGCTTACCTCTCCAGTCGCGAGAGAAACTCGAGGGATTTCTTGATGAGTACCCGATAAAGACGTTCCTAGACAAAGTTGAACACGAACGTCCGTTGTTGGAAGTGAGTCATACCCCTTGCGTCAATGCGGTACCCGCCGAGAATATCGTCAAGGGAAGGAAACTAGAATATTGACCGTTGCCGTCCATCTCAGTGAACAAGATAGATCACTTGAGTCAAGATGAACCGAAAGATGAAATGGAAGAGATAAAACGCCAGGTCCACTAGCTCAAATCTCGCCTGGTTCGAGTGAATAAAGGGCAACTCAGCAACTCCAGAACATCTAGCGGTAAATATTGTGCCCACTGTTTAGCCTCATCACATAGTTTCCAAGAGAGTTGGCGGAAACCTCCTCCTGGACATTGTTTTGACTGCCGCAGACCCGGATGTTGTCGTGGAGACCGCAGGTGTCCCGGACGTAATTATAAACCTCCAGAACGAAATGACTCCAAATCGAAAGATTCACAACATCCACCCCAGAAATTATGACTAACCGGTTGACATACATCCCCCACCATTAGTGTAGTGATAAATGAAAAAAAAATTGTAGAAGCTATAGTTGATACCTGGAGTAACTACACTCTAATTACGGAATCAGCTGTCCAGCGAATCAAGGGAGAAGTAAATACACGGCAAAACCCGCCCTGTTTACAAGTAGTCACAGGCGCCCCATTGAGAATATTAGGAGTGCTGCGGGCAGAAATTGGGGTCGGAGATGAGAAGATCCATAAACAATGGTTCCCAGTAGTGCCAACTTCTTATATCAATATAGATCTGCTCCTAGGTTGCAATGTACTAGGTCAGGCTCCTCTCATGTGGGATGGAGCAAAGAGAGCCATGTTATAGGGAGGCTCCCCTTATGTTGTGAATCAGATTCGCTGACAAAAGATATAGTTGAAAGAGCGAAAGCTGCCCCATTCGAACCCTCCAACCTATCACGATCCTTCTCGCAAATCAATCTGCTTACCACCATAAAAGTAGACCCATATCAGTTTAAGTTTATGCCCTTCCTTGTAAAAGAAGATTCGGCCACTAACCTAATCATTTATCCTCACCCTAGGGTCAGGCATATCAATCATCCTTATTTAGTCAAAGTCAGTTCTGAGAATTCCACCCACTTCCCACTCACTATTGCGACTAAGAAGGAGAAGGTGTTTCGTAAGGGCACAATTGTTGGATTATACGAGAGAATAGATAATCCACCTCCTGGTAGGATTAATGTCACTAAAATTTACAATGACCTTCTCCCAGAAAATGATCAAGTCAGACAAAGCAGGACACGTGTTCAGAGGTTGAAAGAGCTAAATGGAGAACTAAACTGGCAACATCTCACTAAAGCCCAGCAAGAAGACTTAACTCAGTTAATCCTTAAGCACGACCCTCTCTTTATTCTCGACAAAAGTGAGTTAGGACTCATCAGTGGCCCTCCTGCTCATATTAAAGTAGCTGATCCTCAGCCCAGTCGTGGACCCATATTCCACTATCCCGAACAAGCGAAGGAGATCACAGCATACATTCTAAATGATATGGAGGACAGAGAAATCATAGAATGATCTATCGCAGCCTGGGTGTCACCTATTGTACTTGTAAATAAGGCAGATGGTAGCAAATGCATATGTCTCGGTTATTGTCATGTGAATCAACACCTCACGTCTGACGTCTACCCCCTCCCACGGTTGGATGAGCTACTTGAACAAGCGGCCAGACATCACTATTATGTCACTCTTGACCTGCGAGAGGCGTATTTCCAAATTCTGTTAGATGAAGAAAGCTGTGACCTCACTATCTTCAGTGATGGGGTTGCACTGTTCCGATGTTGACGTCCCCCATTTGGTCTCAAATGTTCCCCCGCAAAATTCTCAAGGCGAATGGTTTCAATACTAGCACCTCTCTTACAGAAGGGTTGGGTTAAGAATTATTTGGATGATTAGATTCTTTGGGCACCTGACTTTCCTGTCTTACTAGAAAGGCTGAGGCAACTTTTCGAGTTACTAATTGACAACGGAATGAAATTTAATCTCAGCAAGTGCAAATTCGGCTGTAAAGAAGTCACCTTCCTAAGTCATCAGATCTCTGCCAAAGGAAGCAAACTTGATCGGAAGAATGTTGAAGCGGTCGCAAAGATGAAAAGTCCCGCGACTGTAAAGGAAGTAAGGCGATTTCTAGGAATGTGCGGAATTTACAGAAAACATGTTCCATCATTTGCAAAAATTGCTATGCCTCTCACCAACTTAACTAAATCTCAGGTAACATTTATCTGGATGGACGAATGCCAGAAATCCTTTGATCAGCTCAAGTCTTGCCTCATGAATGCCCCTGTCTTAGGTAGAGCTCAGATAGAACAACCATTCATCCTCACTACAGACACTAGTTACACCCATGTTAGGGGAGTCCTGAGCCATATTCAATCTGACGGTGCCAACAAGCCGATCGGGTATTTTTCTATAAAATTGAACCCCTGTGGAACACGATATTCAGCGACAGAGAAAGAGGCCCTAGCTGTAGTCCTTGCGTGCTGTAACTTCCATCATCATCTATGGGGTACCCGTTTTACAGTAGTTACTGATCACCACCCTCTCACTAGTATATTCAAATGTAAGACTAAATCACCTCGGATGAATCGATGGATCCTAGAATGCGAGAATATAACTATGACATCCAGTATCTCAAGGGTAAGAACAATTTTGTAGCAGGTCAGCTGTCACAACCAGATCGAGTAGTAGTCCGTCCACCTGAAGCCACCTGGCTCAGGCTGGATCGACAACAAATGAAGGCCCGTCAAAGAGAAGAACCTGCATGGGGAGGACTAGCACAGTATCTCGAATGTGGTCAAGTTCAAGTCCAAAGACTACTAAAAGCCACGTTAAATCAGTTTGCCTTAACCAACAAAGTGTTATATTTCGTGCGAGAGAAGGCAGACAGTAGTCTTCATTATAGCCTCATAGTCCCGTGTACCTTAGTTGTACAGGCTCTTCAACATGCACATGAGTTAACTGGTCATCTCGGACAAAAGAAAACTATCAAAAAGGCTGAAGTACTATATTACTGACAAAACCTTTATGTTGATGTGTGTGAATATGTCAAAAAATGTGCAACTTGTCAGAGATCCGAACAGGACAGTGAATTGCAGCAACAGTGGAACGAATTGCCTCCAGGGAATAAGCCACTGGAGAGGATTGGCATAGATCTTACTGACATGGTTGTTGGCGTCCAGGGTTACCGTTATGTTCTTAAGTGGACCATTACAGCCGATTTGTTAGGTCCTTCCCCCTCAAAATAAAACAGTCCACACACATCAGAGACAAACTTGGGCAGTATGTGGCAGACTATGGCACACCTCACAGTATCGTACTGGACTCCGGAGGCGTGTTCACCAGCAGAAACTTCCAGCGGTTCTGCCAGTGACACCAAATCACCCTCAGTGGTAACAGTTAGTGGACAGACGTCCTGCTAGACTGCTCTGTGAATAACCACAGCTAAGTGCTTGTTTCAGTGTTTTGCGTGTGTGACTACGATAGTGTGATAGTCCTGAGTTTGGGCGAGTGATCTGGTTGACTGTCTGGTCGCAAAGTGTATTTTGTGAAGTGTAAATACGAATTGTTCAACGTCTGTGAGTGTTGTTGTGGATGTTTGAATGGCTTTGTTACTTCAGCTGTCTCCCGCCAGAGGGCCAGACGAGTTACCCTTGAAAAACCATAGGAATTTGCGCTTTGTATATTTATTTTTTGGTCTCAGAACCAATTTAGTGTGACTGAATTAAGACAGGACTCTCTACTATACCAGTGATCCATTATTTTATCACACTAAACGATAAATTAGAAAAAAAAGGACTACGTCAGCGTTTGTTTACATTTTCGACACCCGGCAAAGTTTTTAGTGCCCAACAATTTCTTTTTTCTTTTGTTTCCTTTTTACTTGCACTAATTTTTACAGTGAAATATCTCTCCCATTTCTATACACTCAGGAATTATTGTATCTTCTTATGTCGTGAATTTTCAGGAAATAATTAACTTGTTTGTGCATTGTATGACCGTGTTGTGACTTTATTGTTATATTGCAGATTGTAGTATAATTTTATTTCCCGATTCCAGGTAACGGATAACTTTCCTTTCATTGTAATAGATTGCTGATAATTACTCTGTAGGTACATTGCCAACCAGTAAGGTAGTCATTCTTACATTATTATTATATTTCAGATTGTAGTATAATTTTATATCCCCTTTCCAGGTAATGATTAACTTTCCTTTTATTGTAATAGATTGCTAATAAATACTCTGCAGGTACATTGCCAACCAGTAAGGTAGTCATTCCTACCTTATTGTTATATTTCAGACTGTAGTATAATTTTATTTCCGTAATCCAGGAAACAGTTAACTTTCCTTTCAGAATGCCGCGGAACATCATTTGCGTATTCTGCTCCGGTAGTTTTACTGGATCCTTTTATACAGACCGTTCCAGTGTTTGCAGGATGTGCAAACTACGTCAGAGGTTTGAAGATTAGCTGACCGAGGCTACAAATAAAATTAACAGCCTGACCCAGAAAGTTGATGTGCTGGAGGAGTTTATTGCGAATAATGTTGGTCATACTGTGGATGATAGCCCCACTGCTCAGCCAACCACTGTCCAGGCTGACCATCCTCCTCCCACTGTAGTTACTTCTCCCCCCACTGTACAGAACGAGTTTCAGCCAGTCCAGAATGGTGCCAGGTTTGTGAGAAAAAGGAGCATCATTCCAGTAACCACATACAATAAATTTCAGATTCTCACAGAAGTAGAGGAAGAGCCCCACGGGGCGCGGGTTGTGGGGGACTCCATCATCATCGTGGTCAGTTGGTGGAATTTTGCGGCAGAGCACCCTCTAAACGAAAGCGTTTTTGTATTCCAGGTGTAGGAGTAGACAAAGTATCGGAGGCTGTGGAAGACATTTTTGAGAACGCGGAAAATGACAGCCTTCTTATCATTCATACAGGTACAAATGATGTCATGCAAACCCGATCGGAGGAGCTGATGGAGAAGTACAGAAAGATGATCCGATGCTACAAGGAGAAAACTAATCATATTTTAATTTCAGGCATACTCCGAAGGATTAATGCAGGGAATACATTCTTCAGCAGAGCATTTAGTATAAATAACAGAGTCAAGACACTTTGCGTACAGGAAAGAGTTGAGTTCATCGACACGTGGAACCAGTTCTATGAGCAGTGAACACTATTTGCGAATGATGGACTGCACTTGAATGCTGTTGGTTCTGCCCGTCTCGGTCGTTTGCTTAGTGATGCCGTAAGTTTTTTTTTTTTTCGAGAAAAAACAGACATCACGGGAGGCAAACGTAGATGTCATGCAGCCCGACAAATCAGTACATAATGGAAGATCCAAACATTGGAAAACAAAACATATTAAAGCCATTCTTGTTAATGAGCGTAGTCTTCGTAATAAATTTTCTTATTTAGAGGCCCTTGTCTTTACCGACGATTATGATGTAATTGGTATAACAGAATAGTGGCTAGATACTGAACAGAAAGTTTTTCTAGCAGAATTTAATTTTCCAGGCTATCACATTTTCAGTAGCGAAAGGAAGAATCGAACAGGAGGTGGTTGTTGTTATACATAAAATCTGGATTTCATCCAGTCAAAATTACCAAGCCATGTATTGAAAACATTGACACTATTTACATTCAGCTAAGAAATGAATCTTGTCATAAAATTACCATTGGGGTAATTTATCGTCCACCCGGTCAGCCACTCAGCATTGATAACGAAATCTACAATCATATTGCCGAAATATCTTGTACGCCACGGTAATATTTGGTGATTTTAATTTACCAGTTCCAAAATGGGGAGAAGCCCTATCCTCACACACAGGGTTAGATCTGTATGCAAACTTGCAGGAAAGTTCTTTATATCAATTTGTAAATTATCCGACATGTGGATCTAACATCATAGATCTTGTCTTAGCCACATCAGAAAATGTAGTGAGTAACATAATTGTAGGAGAAGAATTTAGTACAAGTGATCATTGCATAGTTGCATTCAAAATTAAATTCTGTGAAGATAGTGTCAGGGCCAGTTGTGAGAAAGTGCCTGACTTTAAGAAAGCAAATTTTAAGAAACTAAAGGCAATTATAGGTGCAGGCGACTGGCATCCCATTGTCCAAACTTTAGATATCAATGATGCTTGGAATTTTTTTACGGAAACTCTCAACAGTGCTGTCAGGTTATGCATTCCAATGTGCAACAGAAGGCCTGCCAAAAATTCTAAATCCAAATTGTGGAACTTCGACATTAAACATTGTCTGAAAGCCAAAAATCTTGGATATAAAAACTATAATACCACAAAGAGTCAAAGTTATAAAAATGATTACGATGCCCTTCATCGAAAAGCCCCCCCCCCCAAAAAAAATGCAGTAAGAAAAACCTTGAGGCACATATTGCAAGTATTAGTAAATTAAATCCCAAAGAATTTTTCAGTTTCATAAGAAGCAAAAAGGTAATAACTCCAACAATCGGTCCCTTGATCACAGATAACGGAGAGCACACTGAAGATGAAACTATGATGGCAAAAATTCTTAATACGTTCTTCGCATCAGTATTTACAACAGAAAATATACATACGATTCCTGCTGTTTCCCCCATTCCTATAGAAGAGGGCAACATAATTACTGACATCACAGTTAGCGTTCGCGACGTACTGCTTGCAATAAACAAATTAAAAGAGAATAAAACACCAGGACTAGACAAAATATCTCCACGTGTATTGAAGGAACTACAGAATGAAATATCAAAGCCTTTGTCTGAACTTTTCAACTTATCACTTAAGAGCAGTAAGGTGCCACATGAATGGAAGCTTGCCAATGTAACCCCAATATTCAAAAAGGGCAACAATGTCCAACCAGAAAACTACCGCCCAATTAGTTTAATATCGGTGGTTTGCAAATTGCTGGAAACTATTATCAGAGACAAGTTTGTGAAACACTTAGAAATAAACAATCTCATCAAAGATTTACAACATGGTTTTCATAATAATCGCTCTTGCCTCACGAATCTGCTGGACTTTTTCAATTCTATACTGAATATATATGATGAGACAAAATCTGTTGATGTGGACTACCTAGATTTTCAAAAATCCTTTGACAAAGTTCCACACAAAAGACTCCTTCAGAAGCTAAAGGCACATGGTTTTAGCGGCAATGTTCTTGGTTGGGTAGAAAATTGGCTATCTGGACGAAAGCAAAGAGTTGTAATTAATGGAAAAGAGTCAGACTGGATAAACGTTACAAGTGGAGTGCCACAGGGTTCCGTGTTAGGTCATATTCTTTTCTTAATATATGTAAATGATATTGGTGAAGGATTGTGTTGCAAGATTTCAAAATTTGCTGATGATACTAAAATAGGTAACAGAGCAGGTTGAGTACTGCAAAGGCAAGCAATTCAGAGAGATTTTGATCAGCTGTTTAACTGGGCCCAAGTTTGGCAAATGGATTTTAATATTAATAAATGCAAAGTACTAAACATTGGCAGTAAAAATGTAAGAGCTAGTTATAGCATGAATAATGTCCAACTTGATAGGGTAAACCACGAGAAAGACTTCGGAGTTATAATAACAGACGATCTGAAACAAAGCAAACAATGTACAGAAGCAGTGAAAAAAGCCAACAAATTGATTGGATTCATAGGCAGAGCATTTCAATATAAGTCCGTTAATATCATCCTCACTTTGTATAATTCCTTAGTACACCCGCACTTGGAGTACTGCGTTCAGTTTTGGTCACCATATTACAAAAAGGGCATGGAAAAGCTTGAAAGAGTAAAGAAGGATGACAAAAATGATACCTAGATCGAGAAATAAACCATACGAGGAACGTTTAGAAGCCTTGAATCTCTTTACCTTAACTAAACGGAGGATACGAGGAGATTTAATTCAAGTATTCAAAATATTCAAAGGACAAGATAACATGGCTGTCAATAAATACTTCACAGTTGATCACTCGAATTATACTAGAGGCAATGGGCATAAAATAATTGGCAAACGATTCCACTCTCATGAAGCTAAGCATTTCTTCTTCAATAGAGTTGTAAATATATGGAATAAATTGCCCTTCAATGTAGTAAGTTGTAATACAGTACTAACCTTTAAAGGTAGCTTGGACAAATATTTGTCGTCTAACCCCCAGCTTACTATGTTTACTCCTGAATAAAACACTTGCATAAATTTTAATTTTATTCTGTTCTTTTAAAGCCTGGATCAATTTACTAAATGCAAATATATGCACAGTGATAATGTTTTAAGTTTCTTCCCGCAGAGCCCAACTGAGACCAAGGAAACACTATATTTACGTGTATCTGTAACTTTTGAATTCCTGCAGAGTCCATCTGAGACCACGGGATTATTAGCTATATTCACGTGTATCTGTTTCTTTTGAATTCCCACAGAGTCAAACTGAGACCACGGGATTACTGTATTCACGTTGTCATGTCTACAGAGTCTCATTGTCCGCAGACGCCCTGTTAACTCAATGTACCCGTACATCGTGTCATGCGTTATTTATTTATTCGATTCTTCATTGTACTTCATTACTACTTTCTCTTTCAGGTTATTCATACTGGTAGCTTATAGATAATGTATTATATAATGTAGCTTTTCCTTTTCAGTCTTTCCTATAACATTTCCATGTCAGTTTTTTCATGCTGCATGGTGGTCTTTCTCACTTTTTCTTGCCAGTTTTGGCTGGAGGGTTTGGAGGTGGGGGGAGCCTTCTTGCTTTACTATCCTTATCCTTCAGCATGTAGAGTTAGATCTTGTAGTCATAGTCTAATCTGTAACAAACAGCCTCAAAAGGACCATAAGGTCTGTTGCTGTTTGCATTCCTATGTACTCCTATGTACTACATGACCCCCTATCATCCCCAAGGGAAAGGGATCACCGAGCGGATGCATCGGACCCTGAAATCGGTCCTTTCTGCCTTAAGTCAGGGCCACCCTCTTCGCTGGACCCAATTTCTCCAGCCATGTCAGATTGCCATTAATCAGGCAGTTCATACATCCATGAGACAGCAACCCTTCTTCGCCTTCTTCTCTTACCATCCACCTAGGCTGGTTGAGGCACCTTTACTCTCCGTTGACGGTGAGGAAGACGAGATGGCTGTTGCCCATGCAATCATTTGGAAAACGCAACGGAAGGTGACGCATCAGTATAGAGACGTGGCTAAGGCGGAAGAAACAAGTGGTTGGAGTTGGAACCCTTGTGTGGATTAAGAATGAAACTGTGGCGTCTGGTACGTGTTGAAAACTTAATGTGAACTGAGACGGTCCATATCGTGTAGTGGAAGTGTTGATGGACGGAAGTGTGTATGTGGCAGAAAATGTGTTCACGGGGAAAAAGATACAAAGAGCCACGGGACAAGTAAAGCCCTATTACAGTGGGGAAGAGTGGCTCTTAGAACCCCTGGAAGAAGCCTTTGAACCTGGTTCAGTGGCTGAACAATTACCACCCCGTGAGAGACACCTTCCCCGGAGACTTATTGAGGAATGTTGAGTGAAGCTGGTTATAGCAGTATTAATTTAAGTGAAGGACAGAGAAATGTGTGCAGGTCAGACTGTCTGACTATTGACTGTGTCTAGAGTTCATTGAAGTTTGGGTTAAAGGTGCAGCCCAGTTCAATGGGAAACTTTGATTGCCTTAATTCAACGGAAAACCATGGAACCCCCTCAAGATATAGTCAGCATGGTCTAGTGTGGGGCAGTGACTTCAGGACCTGACAGGCGCTCATCAGTAATAGGTGGAGAGCTGGAAGCATAAGAGAGAATGAATGCAAGTGTGAATGTGATGGTAAGTTGTGTGAATGGGAAGCGCCCCTGGGACGATCCTGGCAGCGAAAGTCCAGGTCAGTCCGGATGAGATGAACATTTTGCCACCCAGGCAGGAGGTTGGCTGGGGCACATCTCTCCACTGAATTTGGGGAGTTTTGTCGTGAAAGAGAAGCGACCACATTGGGTACGCCATTATTCATGGACCGACAGGTGCCACTTATTGTAGGGAAGAGTCAGGGAAATCTTTATCTTGAGTTCGCAGAGGGGTTCACAGACAATTGTTCCAGTCCGTCCCGCCTGCACACACATCCCTAGGAAGTGTAGATGAGTGCGTTGATTGTTGACTTCCGATGTTATTTTTTTTTCTCCTGGAGGAAGGACCTGTGTAGTGCTGTAATTTTACGTTAATATAAGATAGTAATATAAGTGTAGTCTTAGGCTTAAATAGGACTGTAAATATAACTGCAATGTTTAGCCGTTAACCTGTCCAGTCCCGACCGTTTTTTTACCCAGCCTACCCCCAGGTCCCAACCGATTTTCAACTTTTTGTTTTTTAGTTGAAACCTTCCCTTCTGGTGAGAAACATCGAAAATTCATAGCGAAATCGCGATCCTGAAGTTAGAAATGTTGATAAAGGTGTCACTCAAGCTTAAGTTTCCCTTCTTTTTCAGGGTACCTGGCTAAAGAAAACGAACTATGGAAGGGTTAACTAATTCAAGCCACTTTAAATTACGAATTTATTTCATTTATTTAGTACGAATTTAAGTGTAGTACAAGCCTATATTGGTTTTCACACAATAATATAGGCATTTATAAGCATTGTTCATTCACCCAAAACCCCAGTATATGGCACCTTCCTTTATGACATTACCACCTCATCACTTCTGTTTGTTTCTCCCTCTAGTTTCCTTGTTTCATTGTCCTACACCTCAGGAATCACTTACACAATGAATTTCGTCATTGGAGAGACCGTGGGGGAACATACCTTTACTGGCTAGGTTACTGCTAACAGGTGATTTGCCCAGTGTAGGGGGGAGGGGGGGAAGAGGGTGTTAGGTGGGGCCAGGCAGTATTCCCGCTTGACAGCAGGTAGAGAAAGGTCTTCCACATATGCATACCAAAAATCATCCGTGAATGTTGAAAAATGTGCACACAATGGGCCTTGCAATTGTGTGATGTACGATGCACGTCGTTGGGTCTGTCCACGGAAAAAAATAGCGACGTGCATCGTACGTCAGTGGGACTCGGTAGGTTAAGTTATATATTTATATTTAATCTTAGTTAATATTCATAAGTCGAGTATTTGTATGAATATGGTTAACGT
This sequence comes from Birgus latro, assembly GCA_018397915.1. Taxonomy (NCBI): domain Eukaryota; kingdom Metazoa; phylum Arthropoda; class Malacostraca; order Decapoda; family Coenobitidae; genus Birgus; species Birgus latro. The sequence continues at coordinate 13,704 of JAGKTI010008984.1, forward strand.
TTATACATAGGATCAGCCGATTCCCAGCAAACGCGCATAACATTGTAAGCTTTAGCAAGAGTTAACAATCGCGAAAATCTTTTTTCATACTCTAATCCAGGAATTTATATGTTAGTGTTAATAGCATTCCCCTTTTGAACTATGTAGTGGTGAATTGAAAGTAGTCCGAGCTCTGATTGTTGATGATAGTCAGTTGTGAGCACAAAACTTGCGTTATTACACTCGTATTGTCAGTCACGTAGGCCCAGAAACCGCGGCATAGCAATAAATTGTTCAAACTCTCATTCGTTTTGGCTTCAACGTAATTAAAGTTCCCGTACAATTATTTCAAAAAATTTAAACATTATAAGTCACTTTTTCTAATTATGTCAAATGCAAACGAATTTTTCGTACTATTCAGAAATCTTAGAAGAGACCTTGATTTTGCAGTTAATCAATTAAAGTTCTAGCCAATTCCTGAATACTGTGATAGAAGTTTATAAAAGACTGGGAGCAGCACACAACAGCCACTGCTGCTTCACTTTTCTACTGTTGCAGGTCAGTACTGGACCACCGAATATTCCCCCTCCTCTCCTCTTGTTTGTGTTATCCATTAATAAGTTAACCTGTTGATATTTCCCCTGAGTCCTCTTGTATTGAACAACAACTTCCGCTCCAGTCTTCTACCGTTGCAGATTGTGGGTACCTGAAGCCGGATGGCTTGAGTCTAACTGCCTAATGCTTGTTTCACACTAAATTCCCCTCACCCCTTAGTTCATGTAATCCTAGTGAATATCGGCTGGTCCATTTTGAATTATCCGTCAATTTGATGTATCTGTATCTTTTAAAATCCTGCAGAGTCCATCGGTGACCAAGGGATTACTATATTAACATATATCTGTATTTTTTTTGAATTTCTGCAGAGTCAATCTGTGACCAAGGGATTACTATATTCTCTTATATCTGTACCATTCCTGTTATATGTATTTCTATGTATTATCCCTTTTATTTGTATGTATATGTGTATGTATATGCCCCCCCTACTATGTGCCCCCACTAAAACTGCTGACCTAATCAGCCGCTCCCAGGCTCGAACACCAACCAGTAGCAGATGTACCCGTCAGTTCAGGGCTAACTTTCATACGGGCAACATACTTCCCCATACTCCACAATTAAAGGCCGTAAATAGCTACTCCAGGACTTTCATTACATCATCAAGAGGTTGTGACCAACAATTGACAGCAGCGGTGTTTCGGACCATCATTTCTGACTGCCTCCTACAGTGTTTAGTGCCACCAACAAATACTCGATGCCCCACATCTCACAGCCTCGCCTTCTCACTGCCTTTCGTGGCGTAGTACCGGCTAATACCGGCTCTGCATCTACAGGTGTCCGATTTCTCTTACCAGTGCCGTTCTCTACATCGACCACAACCCCACACAGGCCGCAAGCGTCGTCGCACTCTGCACCTGTCTTATCTGTTTCAACACCTGTTCAGACACCTGTTCATCTCAAGGTGGCCCTTTCCAACATCTGCCGTTCCCCTGACGTCATCCTCTGCATCTGCCACCCACCAGATTTGCATCTGCCTGTGGGGACATCTGCCCTCTCCCCGCAACTCACCCTTCCACTCCTCAGTGCCTCCCATCTGGTCCGGATTAACCAGCCACCAAGCCAGCCTGCCACCACCGCCGCCCAGCAAGTGACCTCCACATTCAAACCCACTACTGTCTCCTGCCAGCTGAACCACCGCTCTCGCATCAAGTCCTCCTCTCCACTGCCCGTCCATGCCCTCTCCACTTCGTTCTCAACTCAGCTATGTAACTATAATAGTTTACCTTCATCCACCCATTATTGACTTTCTATAGAGATTATCCTTCCGATTTTCTCTACAGATAGTGTATTATTGTCAGTATTCATCTCCACCCCCCTCACTTCATACTCACACTTCATTCTTATCTTCACCACCTGTCTTGATTACTCATCTCCCATATCACCTATTTATTACGACCCGCATCCCGTCATCTCCATACATTTCCAATTCCATTCTCATGGTACTTTTACTCATCTTCATACTGTAAATATATACATATCCCTACTCATCTCTCATCTTACCTTACGTCACAAGACTACATGTCCTAACTTTGTATATACGGAACTTACACCCCACTCTCAGCCAAAAAACAACGAATGCTCACACTCCACCCTCTGAGGACGATTCAGTGACTTATCTACATGGTGGGCACACGTACCCATGACCCGACTCACAGTCTACCACTTAATTCCCCACCACTTCATCACCCGACTCCCAACAAACTTCCCATCCAGATACTATCCATCCAGATACCTCGTACACTACCCCTGATACTACACAGCCTGCTTCTTTCCCTACTCCTTCCACTATCGTTAACTCTCCTGCCTCACTTCGTCTCCAGTTTCCCTTACCCTTACCTACCTCTACCTACTCTCTCTCTCAATCCCCTACTCCAATCACTTCCACACTTCCAACCACGGACCAAACAACCCCTACTCCACAGTCTATCTATCTCGATGATGCCAATCGTACCAAATTTACCGGCGAGGACTCAACTTGGTCTGTTTATGATTTCCTTAGAGAGGTCGAAACCGACATCTATAATCGGCAGATTACAGATGAAATCCTAAGAGACTCCTATCTCATGGGTCGCTTACACCAAGGCAAATCGGACATCAGATCCGCAATGCGTGCCGGTCATGTTGATGGCATTAAAACATTTGATCATTTCCGTAAGGAACACATAACATTCTGTTGCCAGCATTCCAATGCCGCATCTCTCATTGGATTCACTAATCTCCTCAACCAGATTGATGAGGATTTGACAGTACCCCCCCAACATGCCAAACTATGCGAAGCAGCCGCTGCCATGAAAGCCACTGGTTGCGAGATCCGCCAGTTACTTATAGGCACGAAATGGGTAGAGGAAGTAAATGGAGGTTCAATGCTTTCACTCAATAACTTTGCAGATTTATTTGGTTACCTGAGATTCCTCCATTGGCTTGATCCTAGACAGAGAAAGATAGTCCTGGAGATTGTTTTCAATCCAGGAGATAAAATTGTTCAGATCACTAAAACCATCCATGAATGAACAGGTTCGAACCACACAAGTCAGGCCAAAAACTGCCCCTTGGTGTCTCAGGTCTATCATGCTACCGCTCCACCAGACCAATACCGCTCCCGTTCCACCACATGACGCGGACCTGCCACGCATCGTTCTCAAACCACCGGTCGTGATCAATCTAGTGTCCGACAGAACAGACAATCCTCGATCCTCTGCTGGCACTGTGGTAAACCTGGACATTGAGCAAACAGTTGTGACAGTAAATACACACGGCCTCACTCTACAACTAGACAGCATACGTCTTCCCGCTCACGTCGTCCTAAATGCAAAGACCAGTACAACTCACACTACTGAGGAATGTCGTTACCTCAACCGCCTCCAGTCGGAGGAAGCGCCAAGCCCATTTTGGGCCAATATGATGTAGCAACGGACCACCAACTCCCCATCTGCCATGTTGGGCCCATAACTTCCTCAGGTCTAGTCATTCTAGGACGGAGTAATGACATACCAACGTCGTTCTTCATGGACACGGAATCTATAGTAAACTTGATTTCTGATACCTCTTTAGACATCATAGAATGTCACCACAAACACGTCAGTTTCCTTCAGCCGCTTGACATTCGCCTATGCAGTGTAGGAGGCTCAGAGTTTAAGGTCAAGGGAAAAGTCACTTTAGAAGTACAACTGGACAGCACCTTGCTCCCTTTCCCAATAGAATTTCATATTACTAACGAACTGAAATATCAAGCAGATGCCCTTATTGGCTTACCCACCATGGCACAACACTCCACTGCGTTATTACCTGCCTGTAGTAGTATAGGCATTTCTGGGTTCCCAGTCTACAGAATGGACTGTCCTCGTCCTCTACTTTCAATAAATTCAGTCAGTCAAATCCCCCTGACTCTCGCACTACCTAAGTGTACAGAACAAGCCAAGACATCATCATCATCATCACCCAAGAATACGGAGATCATTCTCTCGCTGACTGAGAGCAAGGACATGACTTCCTCAACACCTGACGATACATCTTCTCAGCATTCAGAAAAGGCTCTTCCAACCTCCTGTAACGACAGCACTACATCCGGCTCAGACATGTCTCAGTTACCTACCTCACAGAGTCTGATTGATGTTCTCTAAGACACAGAGACGAATCATGCAGTAACGAATACATGCACAATTATGTTACTGCATGAGTTCACAAAAGCCTCTGTTCATGTTGTAGATGCAAAAGAAGGAGTGGATGTACTAACACTACCTGAGACGTGTTGTATGAATGGCTTAACTTATGAGTCAGCCTGGTGCACAATATAAAAGGACAGCCTATGTTATCTATACTTGTTCAGTGTCGCTAATGCTCCACTAAACCTTAAAAATGGCGTAAAGATCAGAGACTTCCTGGTATACCCAGCGGCCATAATGGTGTGCCAGGAATCCTCTATCCCTACTCTTCATAATGATGATGACAGTCAATCAACAGGTGCATGTGCCATTAACTCTATGGGATCTGCTCCGACTCGTTCACCTGATCTGCTCTCAAATCTGTTTTGCCAGGATTTTCCACAACATGAATCTCAACTGCTCGACCTTTTGCACACTTACAGAAATGTGGTAGCCTTACCCGGAGAACAGATTGGCAAGACAGACTTAGTCAAACATCACATAGAACTAGTACCAGGAACTCAGCCGATTTACATACCAGCATATTGGTTATCTCAGAGCTTGAGAAAACAGACAGATCAGATGGTACAGAAAATGTTAGTTCAGGACATTATCGAATCCTCCGTCAGTCCATCGAATAGCCCTCTTCTTATTCCCAAAGAAGGATGGCAACTTTTGACCAGTAGTGGACTACCGTCAAGTAAACTCTGTAACCGTTCCAGACCGTTTCCCGTCACCTGTCCTCAGAGATTTGCTAGAATCACTAGGTGAAAATAACGTAGTCTTTTCATCCATAGACCTCCTCAGTGGTTACTGGCAGGTCGAAATGGAAGAATGATCTCGCCCAATTACAGTCTTCAGCACCCCTTCAGGACATTTTCAGTTTAAGAGACTTTCTTTTTGGTTTGAGAAATGCTCCTTCAGTATTCATGCGACTTATCCATTCGGTCTTTAGTGGCATGATGGGACACTCCCTTTTTGCTTACCTAGATGACATCATTGTTGTGAGTAAATCAGTCCCTGACCATTTTGCCAAACTCCAACAAGTATTTGAACTCCAACAGCTGTTAGGCCTGAAAATCAACCTCAATAAATGTGACTTCCTGAGAAGGAAAATCAACTTTTTAGGACATGTCATCGACGCACAAGGCATTCATACTAATGACGACAAAACTAAGGCAAACCTCAATTTCTCAGAACCTACCACTACCGATGCTGTCAGAAGTTTCCTAGGTCTAAGTGGTTACTACCGTAGATTCATTAAAGACTATGCAAAGATCGCCGCTCCTCTAACCCACTTATTAAGGAAGAATGTATCCTTTGTATGGACTAACGATCAGTTCCAGGCTTTACAAGCACTAAAGACAGCTCTTGTCAATGCTCCAATTTTAGCATTCCCTGATTACACCCAAACCTTAATTCTATACACAGACGCCTCAGGCTCGGGACTTGGTGCAGTTTTAACCTCTTAATTGCGGGATGTCACTTCCGTGACACTCGAGCGCAATGGATCGTACGAAGAGGCGTAATTTTTGTGATTTTGTGTTGTTTTGAATTCGCCCGGGCTTTCAGGTGGTGACTTGTATCATGTATCAGCACTGCCAATATCCAACAATAGTCAGAGCTGCAAATGTCATCAGTACTCCCATCCACTGTTAACAATTTAGCCATTTTACCCCATTCTAGACTCGCCTCCCTACCTCCCTATAATAAGGTAATTAATAGTGCCATACACCTGGAATTGGCTAATTATCACTTGACAACATACAACCTACACTCGTTCGCGTTTTCCCCTGCTTTTCCTTCCGTAAAATATGACGTATGAGCTATTCTCGTAGTGTAAATGTGTATAGGAAAGCAAGCGAGAAGCCTGAGTGATATTTACATTCACATGGAACTTCTTAATTCATTATGTATTGTCTAGATTTCCTACGACTTATTTCTTAGCATATACATTAGCAGCTGACATTTTCAACTCTTGGCTACTGAGATACGTACATCTCAGTTCACTGTCGTCCATCGATGTGGAGGCACGTCTCAGTCGTGCCCCTCCATTTCTGCCGCTTTTGTGCCCATTATAAAAGGTCCTGTGACCTCTACCCCTTCTAAACATCGTGTGGGAAGCGGTAAAGGACTGTAGATATATAAAAGTGTAATAAAGTACTAGAAATAATAAAGTGTGAGTGTGTATATGAATAAGAAACGACAATTCGAGCAGCGAATTAGCGCGAGTGGGAGGCTCATACGCGCTCGTATTTTACATTGCTTTCACAGTGTTTTCAAAGAGATCACGTTTCACACGAGAACGACCTGCGGGTGTCTAAATGGAAAATGTGTCATTGAGCTCAGTGAATTTGCCAGTAATGTATTATAACTGCCAGGAGAGTGGTAGGAAAAGATGATATAAATACCGATTTGATTTGTGTTTCCCCATGAGAGCTTTGAGGTGGGTCTTGATTTTGTGGAGTTTGAGGTGAGATTCTAAGTGGTTTGTTTGGCGTCACTACAGCCCGTGACCTTTCTGGCATCAAATCTGACCTAGCTCATTTAGCTTCAGTCCTTGATTCTCAACGCCGAGTCATCAAGGTCCAACACACTATGTTACGCAAGATTACACCCCACCTAAATGAAGTAACTTACGCTCTGAAAAACTTCACTGACATCTTAAAACAACAGCTCTCAAATCTCAACGTTATATCTCAGTTCTTCTATCTCAAACTCAACATGGATAATCTCCAACTAGCCATTGACTCTCTCCTCTCTCAGGTCACTACCTTGGCTCGTATCCTAGCTGATGATATTAATGGACATGTAACTGCAGACATAGTACCTATCTCAGCTCTCTCATCTGTATTAGAATGGGCTCACTATACTTTCGGTTTATCCCCAGTACTCCCCTACTCCTCTCGAATATTACTATCCAGTTCTCGATGTCACGCTTCTCACAAAATACTTCGTCGTCCATATCCCTCTACATTCTGCCACCACCTTCCATCTTTTCCACATCATTTCCTTCCCCTTCCGATACAACAATTCCTTATTCCAAGTCTCTGTTCCTTCAGAATATTTCCTCCTCTCACATGACCATTTTTTAGTTGCCTTCATTTCTACCACAGACCTCCAGCAATGCTCCTTCCTCACCCCTACCTCTCGTCTCTGTGCTGCCCACCTTTTCGCTATCTTCCCTGGCAGCACTACACCCTGTGAGTCTGCTTTAGTTTGCAACCATTCCATTCCATATACTCGGCCTGTTCCTTTGTTCCAGCTCCTGTACTCCCAGTCAACCATGCTCACCTCAACCACGTCCAGTACTTCTTTACTGTTCCCAACTCTGTCACCATCATGTCTCCTGGTACTTCGGTCCGCTCCCTACCTGCTATTTGTCTTTACAAAGCACCAGAGTATTGTATCATCAAATCAGAGTCAGTCATCACTTACGCCACTCGCTATCACCAATCAGTCCATAAACACTCCTATGACATCTTCCAACTGATTGACATGCCTTCCAACCTGCCATCTGCTAACATTACTGCCACGAATTTTCTACATCATAAAATTATGTAAAGTAAATTATGACCGAGTGATTTTGCGGGAGGAACGAATTATTATGAAATGTACGATGTTTCGCTCATTCTCTCAAACCGTCAGCTCGCGTGCTTGTATTCGCATCAAGTTGTCAAAACTTTCGTCATTCTTTCACGAGTGATTGTTTTTATGTGTGGGTGGTGCATTCCTTTGAACGATAATTTATGAATTATCGCTCCCGCCTCCCGGCCATTACATAAGGCCACACCCTTTCACACGCTCTTCATGCCGTGCACTCAAAATCAGAGTCTAGTCTGACTGTAGACACGGTGCGTTGTGGTACGCCTTGCAAGGCTCGGGTGATTTTCTTAGCGATTTCAGATCTCAGCTTGTATTGGCGTGTATCCTCGTAGCTCCCACCTACTGGTGATCGTCACAGCAGCTCGGTCTCATCTATACCGATTAGTATTTTCTTGTTTTTCTAGGCTTAAGTTTTTGAGATATTTAGCTGTTTGTCTGAGTGTTTAAGTGAGTGCATTTCCCATTCTTTGATTTGAATTGGAGTCATGTAACGTAAATTTATTTCCTTGTATTCAATAAATTTACAGTTCGTTTTTTGAGCTTTGTTAAATGTAACAGTCGTGTTTAATTTTCCCACTTATTTAATACAGTTTTGCAACTCCACGTTAGCACAACTCTTTACATTAAATCATGACTGGTTCGTAGGCCAGCTTTTGGCATTAATCCTTAAATCCGTTGTGCTAGCTAGGAGTTTGGCTCAGCCAAGATATTGTTTATCTTTATTATTATCATTTTTGAATGTTAAGGGGAGAAACTAACTTTCTCAGAGGCCAACGGTACAATATTACAGCCTATTTGAGCGCCTAGTCTGTGCTGTGTACCGTTGAGAAAGTCTATAAGTTCTCGACTCTAGAGAATTGGCGAAGTAAGCCAGCATAAAGTGAAATCGTTACTTGATTTCATGAGTCTATTCTTTCGTAATAAATGACTCGATAGTCATTCCTAGCACACATAGCTATATATTGTATACTCAGATTATACAATATTACATTTTCTTTTTGAATTAATAAATTCCCCCTGACATCTGGCGACCTCATTGCAGGATAAACTCCTAGCTTGAAATTATTATTACCGAATCACTTACTCTTACCTATCAGTCTCAGTTGTCACTCATGTCGGGAAGCCGACAAGGCTCTCCTCAGGCAGATGTAAGCAGAAACACAGCTGTAACAGGTGTGGATACGAGTACACTTGCTGGGCGTGAGTTTAGGGTGATACAAGGACGGAAGAGAGAGAGCAGGGAGCCTTATGTTAGCTCCACATATAGCTGCGGACAATAGGTATAGGGAGGTGCAGTAAGGGAAGGAAAATTGAGAGAAAGCAAGAGAAAGCTGAAGAGAAAGTAGGAGAGAGAAAGAGAGTAAGAGGAGTGGTGTCAGGGTTAGAGGTCAGACAGAGGATGGGAACGCATGCTGACCTCTGCATTTACTACCGTGGGAAACATGCTGACTTCTGCATTTGCTCGAGCCTCTATGGTGGATGACACACGGATGATGTGTGGATGAGGGTGGTGGATGAGTGGGTGAGGCCATCACCCACCTCGCAACCATGTGACCTGCTGGTGAACATCGGCAACCCTTGAGGCCAGGACAGGGTAGAGAGGGCAGTGCAGTATTCAGAGCTCAGAGTAACGTCGTGGTGAGGTGACGCAGCCCGGGGGCAGCGAGACGTCACGAAGGACCTAACCGTGAAGCCGAAAGGAAGTAGAGTTCCAGGGGCGACATGAGAGCACTTCTGTTGACAGTGAGTAAGACTACAGGCTTGTATAATCGCGGGTACAACTTGTGAACAGTGCTACTATTTGTCTGTCGTTGGGACTTGTTGTGAGGCTCCTAGTTACTTACAAAGAAACGGAAGGAGAGAAGATTTTAATGTTTAAATATGTTTCTTGTATTAAGTGATAAGATATTAATGTAATAGTGTAACATAATCTCAATAAGTGAATAAAAGAGAGTGCTTTAGTTATAACCGCACTAGTGTGTATTTAAAGTATTAAATATATAAGGTTGACATTAAAGCCTAGAATAAAAGAGTGCTTTAATTAATTAATACAGTGTTAGTAATTAAGTGAACTAAGTGTAGATGATTAAGTGAGGGGGTAACAAACGGTATCCAGCACGGAACTTTTATGTGAAGTGAAATGAGGTGGAAAATACCTCATGATTTTTATGTGTGTAAATATTTTGTAGATAACTTTTCGATAATTAAAGCCTAGAAAAGCCATATCACTTATCATTTCTTCCAGTTCCCAGTTCTGAGTATATATGAATAGTGAACATCGAAGCCGTGCATGCCAGTGCCTATTGTTTCACGCTACCAAAGTAATACAAACGGGAGGATAATATTCCCGAGGTAAATATCATTGTTGTATTCAGGGAGGGCGCGACTAATGGTGGCAGCGGTGGGATAGTAATGGTAGCAGCGCTGGGGATAGTAATTTTAATTGTTACCAATAACAGAGTTGGGAATAATTAAAGGAAATAACTTAAAGGAACTGGAAGGAAGAAATAGTGAATAGTGAATATTTTTTCTTTTAATTTTTTCTGCAAATGAGTGACTCTGATTGGAAAGGCAACCCAAACCCAGTTGAGCAATTAGTAGATTCAGACGATTTTGACTCTGTTTCTGACGATTTTGACTCTGTTTCTGACGATTCTGACACAGAAGACTCTGACACAATGAATACACCACCTAATCCTAACGCTTCGGGTAGTGTTGGAAGTACAGGGGGAGATATTGCACAGTTATCACAGCAGTTGTCACAGGCCATCTCAGATAATAGTAAGAATCCCATACAACAATTGGGGGCTATGAAATATTTTTGTAGTTCAAAATTTCGCTCCTCGACGGAATATCCGGGAAAATTATTGGAGCCAGACGTTATGATCTGGTTACATGACATAGAGATGAGGACCGATGATAATACGAAGTGGACTATGAAAGAGAGAATGGAAGTGGCTAGGACATTTTCACTCGGTCCTGTGCAAGAGATTATGGAGAGTTTAATCCGGGAATCTGGTGAGAACTGGGATGTGTTCAAAGATGGTGTGCAGGAACAGTACTATACTGAAGAGAGTCTAGAGATGTTACACCGGGAGTTACTTACGGCAAAAAGGAACCACAGGGAAACTCCATTCCACTACTTCTACAGGTTACAGAGTCTGGGGGATAGGATTGTCAGAGTACGTGCAAGTTTCCGGGATTCAGTAAATCTTATCATTATCAATAATTTTTTGGACATGTTTCCTAAACAATATGTTGCACAAATTCCTCAGAGCTGATACAATAACCCAGTAGAGATAGCGAAGGAGGAAGTCAAGTGGGCGGAAAAGACAAATTCGCCTGTCAGAAGACAATGTACTGAAACAAAAGAAACAGGGAACGATTGCTAGTGTGCACCCGAGTGCAGGCAATGTGAGTGCATCACCGAGGCAAAAGGTTCAGCCGAACACTGGGGCGAGGAATCGTACAAGTGCGAGTGGGCCAGTTCACTGTGGCTCAGAAACGCATCAGGGCTCACGGGGTGCAAGTTCCCGTGCTAATTTACCTGACAATAATGTTTGCCGTAGGTGTGGGAAGCCAGGGCACTTCGCTAAACGATGTCGTGCGGACAGGTCACTCCAACGGGGGAAGTATGATAATTTGTCACAGGAGCAGAGGAAAAGGATCAGATGTTTTCGTTGCTCCATGAAGGGACATAGAGCTGAGCACTGCGGACCCCGTGTGGATAATCCCGGACAGCCAGTAGCTAGATGTAGGGAGTGTCAGAGTATTACATATAGTACAGCTCAGTGTAATTGGAAGAAGACTAAGTCACCCGATGAAGAAAAAAAAAGCTGGATGAATCGGGCTGGGGAACTTAGTAACTGTCACTACAAGTGATGAAATAGCGAAGTTGGTGGTGGTAAAAGGCATGTGTGGGAATTTACATTGTGAGATACTTCTGGATACAGGAGCTTGTAAATCTTTGATTAGCCAACAGACCTATGAATTTGCATCAGGGCCAAATACTAATCTCCGACCTTGTCGAGGCGGTGGTTTGGTGTCCGCCAGCAGTGATGCAATGGACATATTGGGATTGGTGAATTTCCAGGTAGAATTAGGTGATAAAAAATATAATCAGGAATTTGTGGTAGTGAGGGAACTACCCTCAGCCGTTTCCATAATTTTGGGAGTTGATTTCATATTCGCACATAGCCTAAGTATCACTGCCAACCCGCTATGTATAAAGGTCGGGGAAGAGGAACTTGATTTGGTGACTGAGGGAGGGAGTGTTTCTCCTGTAGAGTTTAATCCTTCTTTTGTGATAACTGAAACAGTTCCTCCATCTGAGGAAGAGGAGGAAGAGGATTTTGTGACAAGTCATTGTGTCACGAATGAGACAGACATTCTGGAACCTTACACATACGGAGCAATAACGTTAATGACAGCGCTAAGTGGGTGGGAGGTAGGAATGTTTATGCCAAACACTGGTAGTTCACTTGCAGCAGTGTTGTGGCCAGGTATTGTAAGTCCAGTGGATAATGGGGCAACTGGGGAAGGAACATGTTTCACTGTCGCTTATGCGAATTTAACCCCTGACAGGATATTTATAGATGGGGAATTTAGGGTAGGTACTGTATCCCCTTATGAAGAAGTTAGGTTGGGGGAGGAGCAAGTGAGTCAAGGGGAAGAGCAGATCACTAGTGTAATGAGTGAGGATAGACTCAGGAAACTGTACACGGAGGTAGATCAGATGACAATTCCTTCTAGCCGGGAAAATGAAGCATTAAAAAGGCTAATAAGGACACACCCAAATGTGTTTGCATTACCCAAGGACCCATTTACTACTTCACCATACTTTTATCATCACATATGTGCGGATGGACCGGTAGTGAACCGCAGGCCATACCAACGAAGTGGCATGATCAAGTACGTAAGCAACTTGAAGATTCACGTAGACAGGGGATTATCAGGCCTTCTTGTTCACCTTATTCTTCACCACTAGTTCCAGTAGATAAGAAGGAGGTGGTTTGCAGATCTGCTTAGACTTTAGACATTTAAATAAACAGATAGTTACAGATCGTTACCCTTTGCCCAATATTGAGCATATTCTTTCACAGTTAGGTGAGAATAAGTACTTCAGTAATCTAGACTTAAAGCAGGGCTATCACCAGATATCTTTGGATGAGGAGTCTAAGCCTCTAACAGCTATTTCTTCACCTGACGGGCACTGGGAATATTGTAACCTTCCTTTTGGATTAAAAGATGTGCCGGCTTCTTTCCAGCATATAATCAATGAAGTCATGATCAGTCTCACGGGAAAGATAACCCGTACTTTTTTGGATGACATTATTATTTACGGAAAGACGTTTGATGCTCATGTTCATAACCTAGATGAGGTCTTGAGACGTCTAGAATGGGCAAAGCTAGCTATTAAATTGCCGAAGTGTAGTTTCTTTAAACAGGAAGTATCCTTTTTAGGCCATGTCATCACAAAAGAGGGATTACGCCCTCAGCCAGAGAAAATCCGTGCAATCCAAGATATTGCGGTTCCCAGTACTTTGAAAGAACTCCAGAGTTTCTTGAGGTTGGTAAATTATTATCACCGGTTTGTGGAAAATTTCTCCCAGATAGCGGCACTACTCACGAAACTTAATCGTGGGAAGAAAGACGTGAAGAACAAGCAACAGCGCGTGGAGTGGAATGTGGAGGCAGACCGTGCGTTCTGTGAACTTAAGCGAAAGTTAGCGGAAGATGTATTGGTAGCTTTTCCTCGCTTTGATAGACCTTTTGTGTTAACTACGGACGCCAGCGGTACGGCGATTGGCGGAGTTTTGCAACAGAAAAATGATCAAGGGTTCCTTCGGCCATTAACTTTTTTCAGCCGTGCTCTAAACAAAGCAGAGTTGAACTATGCTACGACTGAGCAGGAAGCTTTGAGTATTGTTTACGGCTTGAAGGTGCATAGACCAATTATTTTTGGTTATGAGATATTGATTCAGACCGATCATCGACCTCTTACTTGGTTGTCTAATGTAAATGAGGCTTCAGGGAGGATTGCAAGATGGCAAATTCACGTAGCCAAATATGACATCAAGGTTGAATATTTACCAGGGCAGCAGAATACTGTAGCGGATGCTCTATCCCGTTTGAGAACGACTCAGTCTAATGATGAAGATGAAGTTGCACTACTTGTGAGTTCAGGCTCTGTGGAAGTAGGCACATTAGATTGGGATGTCACTGAGATAAGGCGATAACAAGATTCACACCCAGTTTGGGGTAAATTAAAGAATTATTTGCGGAATGAGACCACAGAGGTACCAAAATTGCCAGCAAAGCTAGACTGCTTTCATTTGTTGCCAGACGGTTTGCTCTATAAGAAGGAGAGGCGGTCACTTGGCATAGGGGAAGTAATCCAAATTGTAATCCCAGAAAATAGCATTCATTCTGCACTTGGACTTGCTCATTGCTTATCGTTATCTGGTCATGGTGGAACCAAGATTACTTTAACTCATGCAAGACAGTTGCATACTGGCCCCAGATGGAGAGGGATGTCGTGGAATTTTGCACAAAGTGTGCCCAGTGTATATGTTCGAAGTGTTCGAGGGACGCCCCAAGCCCGCTTCTCCGTTTCCCCTATGTCACTGCACCATGGGTCAGGTGTCATATGGATTTGATTGGTCCACTAAATAGATTAGAGGAAGGGCATTATTATGTCTTAACTTTCATTGATGCAATGACTCGGTTTCTTATCTTCAGTCTGCTGAAGAGGTGGCTAGGGTGTTTGTGGAGAAGGTTATTTGTGTTTACGGAACTCCACAACAATTAGTCACTGATCGTGGTACTGAATTTGTTAACAAAGTGTTTCAGGAATTGGCACGCTTGTTGCACATGAAACATGTGAACATTACTCCTTATCACCCATCCTCTAATGGATTGGTGGAGAGGGCAAATGGTACTATTATTCAAATAATACGTACCATGGTTGAACAAAACGCTACTCATTGGCATAATGGTACCAGTTGCTATAATGGCCTATAACTCTGGATATAATCGGACTATCCGTGATTCTCCTTACTTCTTGTTGTTTCTCAGAGGTCCACAGATGCCTTATCATGAACTGCAAGACCCATCTTTGAAGTACATCTTTGAGGATATACCTAATTTATTTGCCGCCATGGCAACAAAGGTTTTCGAAAGATGCCAGGACTTTCTCGATCGCGCGAGCACAGAAAATGAGAACAGATGGGCGAAGCGATGTATAATAAAACCACTTTTGGTAGGGGACCGTGTCTATGTGAAGACTGTTCCTGCCAGGGGGGTGGCAAGGAAATTGCAACCTTTGTTTTCAGGACCCTATCGTGTAATTGATCGAGTAAGTGATGTTGTCATCAAAATTCGTCCAATACAAGGGGGGAAAGTAACCACTTTACACACTGACAGGGTGAAAGTTGTCAAGGAGGAGTGTATTACTATGAAGCAGAATCATAATGCGAGAATGGCTTATCCTACTCATGAAGGTGGGGAGACTAGGGATAAAGGGGAAAATGAAGGTGAGGAAATAAATGAGGAAGAATGTATCCCAGGGCCTGTAATTGACTTTAATTTGCCTTCTCCACAAGTAAGTCAAGCTATAGGTAGTGATGCAACTGGCAACCAGGCGAGTGGAGTGCGCGGGGTGCGTGCGGGTGGGGGGCAAGCGACAGCTGAGCGTCAAGGCCAAACACTACCTCCCTCACCTCCCCCACCACACCACTCCACACCTCACACTCCACCACATTGCAAATACAGTTTGAGGTCACATTCTAGTGTCCCAGACTACCCGTTATGTATGGCCAGACCTATAGAGTATCAGACTGCACAAGCAGAGGCACCTGGTGTGACTGAAACACAGACTGAAGTGACTGAGGAAGACAAAGGAGACATGTAGTTTTTACTAAATGAATAAACGATAGTCAGGTGAACTTATGGTTATAATTTTACGAATCTCTTGCAGATGATTGCTTGGGTTTGGGTGAGTCCATCCCACCTGGAATCGATAGGACCACAAGAGGAAACACTTGCCAACTTGGGATTGGTGTTTTCACCTGCGGGTCGTTTGATGATCACAGGAAATAACTATGTAGTTCCATTTGTACTAAATAAGGAGTTGTTCCAACCTCTACTTGTTGCTCGCGACTTGAGTGATGCCATTTTGTGGAATATAGGCCACATGGATAATGGCATCGCTCTAGTTGTCTCATTACAGAACACTGTGCATGCCTTTCAACATGAATTTGATGCTCGTTATCAGGATTTAAGCAATTATATAGACTATCTCATGTCAGATCATCCGTGGAGTCGTCGCTCCTGAAGGGGTGCAATCGACATATTGGGGCAATTTGCCAATGTCTTGTTTGGAACAGCTACTCAACAACAGGTTGATGACATTCATGCTAGATTACGGAGCCTTGCGACGTTATCAGAGGAGAGATCAGTATTAAATGTTCATTCCAAGGTATTGAATAGCACAATAAGGAATGTGTCACACATGCAGGCAGCACTGTTGAAGATATAGAAGGCTGCAAACATTTCTTACAGTATCATACGATTGTATTCACTGAAGACATTAGAGTTGGAAAATGAAGTAAAGATGTATTAGGCTTTGTTTAACCTTCAACTCGCCTTGTCTGACATCATAGCTGATGATTTTAGGATTAAGTTGGGCATACAAGAGATGCTTCAGGCTAGGCTGAGTTTAGATATTGTCTCTAACGAAATCTTGTTGGAGTTATTAGGGAATATATCACTCAAGGAGCTGGGTCTACTTTTCCCAGCGAGGCCAGAATATCTAGCACTGTACCGTGATATCATCAAGGTTGTACCTCGAGGTTACATGTCAGCTGTGTGCTTTTATTTACTAATACAGGTGTTAGGTGACCCTTCTGATGTATTTGACATCTTTAGGATCACCTCACTTCCTTACAGTGTGCCTGCTACGGAGGTCTACGTGAAAGTACTTCATCAGTTTAACTTCCTTGCTTTCACGGAAGACCGCCTCCATTATGTGCTGTTTCAAGATTTCACCAGTTGCAGGGACCACCAGGACTTGGTGATCTGTGAACCTTTGGGATCAGTTTACCATGTTTCAACTCCTTCTTGTGAGAGTGATTCTTTTCTTAACAGAAACAATGCTACAAAGCTCTGCAGAAAAGAAATCTTAACTTCGTTCAGTCCAGTTTTTGTGAAACTGAAAAACCACTGGTGTTTCTCCACTGCACAACCTTTGCAATTCACGTTGAAATGCTCAGTAAATCCTATTAGGAAGACAGTGCAAATTGTTAAGGGAGTAGGTAAATTGGTCTTGGGAGATGGCTGTGGTGCTCACAGTGAGGCCTTGGCTCTTCCTGCTTATGCAACTCTCACTGTAGATACTAAGCTCACTGTCTACCCCATCTCTTAAACCTCAGTACCTCACTCACATATGCTGAACTTACGGCTATCAAGGACTTACCCACATTAGGACCTAACCTTAACATTACTCCTCTGTTTCTGGATAATCTCCTTAAATATCAAAGTCAGTTGCAGTTGATTGAACCTCTCAAACCCTTTGGTTCCTCCAATATCTTCTGGTACTATGTCCATGCTGGAATAGCTCTCTTTCTGGTTTTCCTGTCCGCATATATCCTTTACAAGTGTTACACCAATGGCTGTGGGTGTACATGTTGCAGACTTGGGTCCATACTCAGACGTCGATGTGCACAGAACCCCGCCATGCTCTACTCACGACGAGGACGTGTGATTTCATCTTTGGGGGGAGAAATGTCGGGAAGCCGACAAGGCTCAACTTAGGCAGATGTAAGCAGACACACAGCTGTAACAGGTGTGGATACGAGTACACCTGCTGGGCGTGAGTTTAGCGTGATACAAGGATGGAAGAGAGAGAGCAGGGAGCCTGATGTTAGCTCCACATATAGCTGTGGACAATAGGTATAGGGAGGTGGAGTAAGGGAAGGAAGATTCAGAGAAAGCAAGAGAAAGCTGAAGAGAAAGTAGGAGAAAGAAAGAGAGTAAGAGGAGTGGTTTCAGGGTTAGAGGTCAGACAGAGGATGGGAACGCATGCTGACCTCTGCATTTACTACCGTGGGAAACATGCTGACCTCTGCATTTACTACCGTGGGAAACATGCTGACTTCTGCATTTGCTCGAGCCTCTACGGTGGATGACGCGTGGATGACGTGTGGATGAGGGTGGTGGATGAGTGGGTGAGGCCATCACCCACCTCACAACCATGTGAGCTGCTGGTGAATATCGGCAACCCCTGAGCCCAGGACAGGGTAGAGAGGGCAGTGCAGTATTCAGAGCTCAGAGTACCGTTGTGGTGAGGTGACGCAGCCTGGGGGCAGCGAGACGTCATGAAGGACGTAACCATGAAGCCGAAAGGAAGTAGAGTTCCAGGGGCGACATGAGAGCACTTCTGTTGACAGTGAGTAAGAGTACAGGCTTGTGCAATCGCGGGTACAACTTGTGAACAGTGCTACTATTTGGCTGTCGTCGGGATTTGTAGTGACGCTCCTAGTTACTTAGAAAGAAACGGAAGGAGAGAAAGATTTTAATGTTTAAATATGTTTCTTGTATTAAGTGATAAGATAT
>JAGKTI010008985.1:0-32158 GCA_018397915.1 Birgus latro
CCCAGCCTCATAAAATTCCACCCCCGCCTTCCTCCCTCCTTCTTTATGCTCTCATTTTCTTTACCCGCCAACTTTCCCTTCTCAAAAATATAAGATCATGTTTCAGGGCTTCATTCTCCAGCATCGAAATTTTTGAATATTTCCTCGTAACCGCAACATATTTCCTCCTTACTATAAACGTGCAGAATTGAGACTGGTGTGCTTCTTTCTGATTAGATTTGGTCAGCTTTGTACAATTTTCTCTACCTAGCGGTTCTTCCTCTCTATCTATCTATCTACCTACCTATCTAACTATCTATTTCTTTATCTATTCATGTATATTTATAAGATTCTGTTTTGGGGCTTCATGATCTAATTCCGGAATTTGAAAAAATATTCTTCCTACCAGCACAGTATAGTCTTCTTAAAAGTGCATATTTAAGAAAGTTTTCGTTGGCTGGTAACCACCTACAAATAGAAACTTAGTGGTCTAGTGGGTTAAGACGCTCCAGTCTGATTGGATTGTGAAGTTTAAATCCAATGAATGGCTGTGCTATATTCTTCTCACAGTGTCCTCATGGATGGGTGACTAGGCATTTTTACCTAAACTTTCACAGCAGCCTTGCTCCATGCCCCAGCGCTCCTGAGGGGACGGTAGAGGTTCAGCTATATTTGAAGTAAAAGATTTAGACATTACTCTGACCATTATTTCTTTCTGGGTAGTATATATATAAGCCTTAAATTGCTGGTCGGATAAGTTAAAACGGTTGGCGCTCGTATGGACTGACATCTGGGCTAAGCAAACTCGAGACCTGTGGTAAGCTGGTGGAGAAGTGATCTACTGGTCTTCAACAGTGACACCCGTACTAATATCACACTCAGTCTGAGTCAAATTTCCCTTGCATGTATTCAGTATGGACGGTGGGAAACAGCGTCAAAGTGATGTGCTGAGGGTGTGTGGCACGCT
Source organism: Birgus latro (assembly GCA_018397915.1). Taxonomy (NCBI): domain Eukaryota; kingdom Metazoa; phylum Arthropoda; class Malacostraca; order Decapoda; family Coenobitidae; genus Birgus; species Birgus latro. The sequence continues at coordinate 947 of JAGKTI010008985.1, forward strand.
GACAGCTGGGCCTTGGGGTACTGCCAGGTCCACGCCAAGAGCTGGACACGTAAAAGATCTTGTATTTCGAGATGCTGTGAGATACCAATATACGGCCGCGTGCGAAGCCAATAATTGACATCTACCTTTCTATCTGTTTATAGCCTGACGCCTGAATTCCGTAAGAGGAGGCCACAAAGAAATCACCTCCATGTCGCCCTGTTCCTTTCCATTTCGCTGCCCCCCCCCCTCATAAATTCACATACCATTACGCTGCCCTTCCCCCAACTCACACTTCCCTCTCTCATATACCTCTCCACCCTCCATCTCATCCTTGGTCTTCCCCTCCCTCTCCCTCCTCCACCTCACTCACATACTCTCTCCTCGTTAGTCTCTCAATCTCCATCTTCTTCACGCAGCCACTCCTTATCTGATCCTCTGACTAAATCACCATCGCGCAGTTGATAGGTATTCTTCCCTGTTTCACAGTTTCCAAAATGCGTCACGCGAAGTTACCGTAATGCCTTGGAGATTACTTAACACCTTTTCCTGAGCGATTAATTCTGAACATTGCCCCACAGTACCCACTTATACCGATGCACACTACGGCGATAACATGTGCAGCAAACAAGAGAATGTTGTGGTGCTATACTGAAATAAATAAATAAATTGTCGAGGAAAAGGTGCTACGAAACATCCGATGCCAGCTAAAAAAATAAAATAAAAGTACTACAATACTACTACTACTACTAATAATAATAATAATAATAGCAATTATCTAATATCAAATGTACAGAATGTTAAGATAAAATATAACTAACCTTGTCACTGGCCCCCGCCACTACGATTATCCATTTTAATAGTTAACCCATGATGCGACCAGACGATTTTATTCAGTTCAGGGACAACCATCAGCTGTGTCTGCCCGGAGAAAGTGAGAAAAAAATATACCATTAACTTTTGCTATGTAGGATATTTTAGGGGAATGCATGAAAAAATATACCACTGGCTTTTACTACAGGATATATTAGGTGAAAACAAGAAAAAATATATCACTGGCTTTTACTGTAGGATACAATAGGAAAAAGCAATAATTTAATATACGATTGCTAATACTGTCGGATATATTTCACTCTAAAATGGATGCAATTGTCTGGGGGAAGTGAAGTCGCGAAGGCCTGGACGTGTCAGGATCAAGCCAGTCCTCAATGCTCGTATCCAGTGTTCAAAGTGAGAATAGTTTTACATTCTTGGTTAAACGTTCTCCGGGTTTTTGCTGCCTCCTTCCCACTTTCTGTCTGAACTCTTATACAGTCCGATGTATTCTGTAAACTTTTGCTACCCCCTTAAATTTTCCCTTAGATATCTGAGACGTACGAATGAAATGCAAAGACTGGAAACCCCGTGTATTTAGTGTTGTATTTGGAAAGGATGCTTTGGAACGGAAAGATCTGTCTATATGATTAATGCACTTTTAGTCTCATAAGCATACAAAAATAAGAGTAAAGCACTTCAAAGCTAATGGAAGTTTATATACTTGACACTTGAACACTGCCAGTCAACGCTTGTGCCACTGATTAATTTTTCTTTGGAGTCTTAGCAGTACAACTATCTCGGCCCCTAACTAGCACGGCAGGATCCCCCTTTCCCTTGGCTCGGGATGCGGTATTCCCAATTTCATGAGAATTTTATTTATGGAGTCATATTCACTTTTCTGAATCGTTAGGTCTAAGGAATCATTTATATATGTTCTTGCAAATGAAAAACGGCTAATAATAGGCATATTTCAAGTGTTTCCATAACAAAAACCAACAAGGCTAGGGTGGCTAAAAAATGTCTGGGGGCAATATTACGAATAGGTTCTTCACGATGTGATAACCACTATTAATAGGTTGCAAGTGAGCTCTTAAAAAAAGAAAAAAAAAAAACTTCGCCTACGTTTTTATTACCTTTCTGAATGATCATATATCACTTAACAAAAATTAAGAGATCCCTCAGCCTTTAAAATTTAACATTGTCCCAGGACTTAATATGGTAACTGTGACCCCAGTCTGCATCTTCATTTGAAGAAGCAAAGAAAGTAACATTACTCGACTGAGTATGTTAAGAGAACAAAGCGCTAGCAAGTAGAGTATCAGTGGCTGAGATGCAAAAAATGTAAAGAAGAGATCAGCTTTGTGTAATTGGTTATTCTCAGTGCTAACAGCCTTGAAAAAAGTTTAGCAGAGAAAGGTAAGCAAGACAAACTACAGCAAATTTGCTGATAGCAAAGTAGATCCTATTCTTGTCCAACTCCATCAATCTTATTAGTGTTATGGCAAATGAGTTGCTTCTTTGAAGAACTTACCTTGCATTGCCTAAGTAAGCTCTCCACAGGATGGAGAGTCTTCAAGTACTACCTCCAGAAAATTAAAAAGATTTTATCGTCAGCGACTTCAGACACTTCAGATTATCACGGCCCCCATGAAAATGCACCTTGGCCCCAGTTCAGGAGCCACTGATCTAGTGGGTATCTCTCCTTAAGGCTAAAGGGAGACTGCTGAGGCCCAATTTAAAATATCCTCCGATGTCAGTAGCTCAATAACACTGACTCTCCTAGGCTGGCCCTCCCCAACTAAAACGGATTTTCATGCTCTCTCCATGGTATTCTATTCCAACTAACTTGATTACATTCACAACAGCGACAGTTAATAACCTCCTGGTACCATTAAACCCTCTTATGGCCTGGACAATTCTTGTACTGGTCCTGAAAACTCTTGACGCATTTGGAATTTGAGTTACAAAGTGGCGGTGTGTGAACCTATATGGCAAGTTCCTACTACGGCAAAACCTGTATTTTTGGTGTTACAAGCTTCGTAGCAGTTTCCTATGCGACCTGCTCTACCATTTACCACTTTTTACTCGGTTTTAATACTGTCAGATCGCATGAGAGGTGTAATGTGAAGAATACATAGTTAAGATACAGATGTCATGAAATCTCAAAGCCATTAACAACATGACCCATGCTACTAAACTTGGAATCTGGGGCACCGTAAAACAATGGATGTTGAAACAAGCCCCTAAGACCATGGAGCAGGTGATTTGAACGTGTCACCTGTATCATTGTTGATTACACAAACCAGGGGTGTAGGCTGGTTATATCCAAAATAAAGGTGTTCCTTGAAGGAACAAGAAAAAAGTAAGGGCTCTCTTATGGTCAAACTTATACAGTCCAGTTTACATACAGGAATGTTCTCGGTCATAAAAATTACCATGATGTACAAAAAGTCTATTCTTTGATAAACCGCCTGTCTCTTCATTCTGATGACGTATTTATCAGTTATTTATTCTTTCAGACACTATTTGGCTTAAGACAGACTTCTCGAAGTGGAGGGGTTAAATAAGTCATTAATCCTTTCACTAATAGACCCTAAGATGAATTAAACCATCTAGTGGTCTCAAAATGCTAAACATTACTGGACAGAAGGAGTTAATTTTTTCAGTCACCAGGGAATGGGCTACACCACTGACCGGTCTGGACTGTACTCCTGAGGAGGATGAGAAGGCTGATAGTAGGGACAGATGGAGGTCCTGTTTCTCTAGCCTTCAGAACTACCCTGGCCATCCCCCTTTGCTGACCTTTTACAGTGTATCACTGACACGGAGAGGAGGCCAGATACTCTCCCAAACACATTCCTTTAACTGTCTGTTATGCACCACACTACACACACTTTACGCACCACACACCATACCCTACTACACTGAGGGAGTTGGCACCAGCAAACACGTGTGGTCAGTAAACTTGCCCCCAGTAACTATTGGTGGACATGAGGGGAGGTGTGGGGGGTCCTCTGTCAACATGGCTTTGGGCTGGGCTGGGGCTGAAGCTGAGATCAATGCCAGAGGGTTCAGGGCACGCAGTTCGCAGGCTGTTGCTTCTGCCCAATAACAACAGGCCCAGACCTGGGAACAGCACCCTGGAAGGTTACCCTATCACTGGGTGCATAGTGAAGGAGCACTTGCAGTGCCGAGGCATGCGTGGAGGTTGTTTCTGTGGCTGCCTTGGCAGGATGCCCTGATACCACTTATGACAAAACTGAAGCCTAATGTAATAAGCAAGCCTGAAAGAACTAAATCAACCAAGGCATTCAGAGTTGCACCTTGGAATGTGGGTAATTTGAGGGGTAGAGGGGAGGAAGTGGCAGAGTGAGAGACTTTGAGCAGGAGGCAAATGAATGTCTGCTGCACATACAGAAAGTCAGGTTTAGAGGAGAATAAGCAAGGATGATTTCCTGGGAGGAATTGAAAGTAAAACTTATTTTGGATGGGAAGTGTGAAAAGATATGATAGGGTCACCATGCTTGTAGAAGAGAAATGGATCAAGTATGTTATGAATGTAGCGTGCATTAATGAAAGGATTACAGTGTTGAAATTATTGTTTGGAAAACTCATAATGTTAATATCAGCATATGCTCTACAGGTTAGCTTGGATGATGGAGAAAAAAGATTCTAGAAAGATCTGATATGTATGGTTGGTCAGGAACATCAACAGGAGGCTAGTAAAGGATATGAAAGTTATATGGAGAGCAATGAGTGTGTGCAGCATCACAAAAATGCTGATACATGACATAGTAATAAAGAAATGGGTAGTGATGAAAAGGACCTCTGTACCCCAAGGAAAATGTAGTTGAAAAGCCTAGCAGCATGTGATGCCTTCTACAGAGAGATGAGTCAAGTGGTGGCTGAACGGAGTGTCACAGATAGTGTAACTGAGCAGTACAGAGCCCTCAAGAGCAATCTCTTGAAAGTTAACGATTCAGTGTGCGGATGGACAAAGGACCCGTCAACACATGAGGTAACATGGTGGTGGGACGAGGGTATAGAAGCCACTGCTAAAGAGAAATGAAGACTTTTCCAGGAATGGAAAAGGAGATGTACCAGAGAGTAAAACTTGGCTGCTAAATGTAGGGCCAGAAAAAAAAAGAGGTATACCAGGCAAAGTCTAAGTCTTGGACACTTACTGGATAGCCTAAATGGTGCTGAAAGGAGAAATGTGGTATTTTAGGTGGCTACTCAGATGAGAGGGAAAACAGGGATACCACAAGTGAGCAGTGAATTAAGAATGATGATGGAAAGGCAGTGGTGTACAGTGAAGATATTAAGAATGCTTGGAGACAGTATTATAACTGGTTGCTAAATGAGATGTCTGACTGGAACAGGGAAGGTTTTGAGATAGCAGATCCAGCATTTGGACCCCAGCCTTTGGCTGATGTTGACATCATGAGCATGACAATCAGCAGGATGCACTTGGAGAAAATGACAGGTGTGTCTGGGATGACCGCTAAAATGTTGAAGGACCCCTGAGATAGGTATAGTTACTTGTCTGATAAATTATGCCACATAGGAGTGTGCTGTTCCATACGACTGGTTGAATAGCATGATTGTAAGTGGATATAAGGGGAAGGGTAATGCCTTAGTAGGTGGAAATTATAAAGGTACAGTATAACACTTTTGGATCAGATAATGAAGGTAATGGAGAGAATCCTGGAGGCCATGATAGGGGGAAAGAGTGAATACTGATTAGATGCAGTTTGGATTTAAGCCATGCAAAGGAATCACTGATGCCATTCACTGCCTGACAGCTTAAGGAAATATATACAGTATAGGAAGGCAGAAAAAGCTGTACTTTTTTTTTTTCTTCAATAGAAGGACTTTGACAGAATTTACAGGGAGATGGTGAAGTGGGCAATAAGAGAGCTTGTGACTGAGGAGTGGCTGGTTAAAGTGAATATGGCAATGTAGGATGGTGGTTACACTCAGGTGAGAGTGAATGGAGGTTTGAGTGATGAGTTTTCCGTGAATGTTGGCGCAATTCAGCAGTCAGTTTTGAGCCCCTTTTCGTTTATCATGGACCTTTCATGGTGCTTGAAGCTCTCTTAAGTGACTTCAGAAACAGACTCTCATGGGAGATATTGTATGCTGATGACTTGGAGTTGACTGAAGAGAACGAGAGGGTGGCAGAGGTAAGATTTAAGAAGTGGAGAGAAGGAATGTGGTACAAGGGTTTGAGTAAATGCAGATAAAACAAAAGTGACAATATCTAAGGCTCTTGGCAATACTGTCGATGCAGGAGTGTGGCCATGTGAAGTTTACCACAAGAATGTGAGAAGTAAATTCAGCTTGTGTAGTGTTTGATAAGTGGGTGCATAAGAGATGTAGTGGTATTAGATATAAATAATGCTGATTTTGTATGTGCAGTGTGTAAAGGGGAACATGTAGATACAGCAGAGAGGTGGGAAAGGATTGACCTTGTTGGAGTGTTTCTTGAGAGTGTGAAAGTGTTTTGTTATTTAGGGGACATGATGTGTGCTGGGGGAGTTTTGTTATCTGGGGAACATGATGTGTGCTGGGGGAGTTTTGTTGTTTGGGGGACATGATGTATGCCGAAGGTGGGGTTGGAGTTAGCTCCGCAGCAAGGGTAAAGAGTGGTTGGAAGAAGTTTAGAGAGCTGTTGCCTCTCACGACACTGTGAGGGCTCTCCTTCTGTGCTATGGGGTTGCCTCTCCTGACAATGAGAGGAATCTCCCTTTGTGCTAAGGGGGTCCATGTATGCAGCAAGTGTTAGGAGTGTAATACTGTATGGTAGTGAGATATGAACAGTAAAGGAGAAGGATTTTCGTAGGCTCAAGTATACAGAGATGATAAGCATTCAGAGATGATGAATGTGTAGTGTTTCCTTGAATAACAGGCCTGGGGGAGATAGGACTGTAAATGAAGGGGTGAGGAGAAGGATCGGACTTGAATGTACTGGTAGAGCTGCGAGAGGTAGACTGAAAAGACCTCAGGAATAATGGACTAAATAGAAAGGCTGCTAGAGATCAAGCAGCATGGAGAGATGCCATCAAGTAACAAAGGCTGATGGAAGCAAGTACAGTGTCCTCGCATCCAACACATGCCCCCTTAGTACTAATTGCCCTTAGTACGGCAGACATTTAAAATATTCGGCAAAAAAGGAAATTAACATGGTATGGAAAAAAACATTAGTACAGTTTGATTCCACAGATGTGTAAGAAATTCGAGGAGTTTTGGGGGGATCGTATTCTGGGATGTTGAGACGCACTACAGCTGATGAAAACATGCACTGGCTGGGAGACGTGGCATCACTGGGCATCAGTTTCTTTGTGCTTGCCAGTGTGCTAACACCACAAAGCATGTTGGACAGTAACTCTTTGTATGTGTGTGTGTGCTACCTGCCCTTATTCATCAAGCCAAATTGCAATTTTGTGTGCATGCCTAACAATGTTTACAACATTCTATGGACTCTTGTGCCTGAAATTAGAGTCTTGTCTGATTTGAATTGTTTTCCCAATAAGATTTATTAATTATTTATACAGTACAGAATTAGTCTAGTATGGCAGTACTGTCTGATCTAATTACCATACTGGACTCAAGGCCACTGTACATTGGAGTCTTTATAAATGAAACAAAGTGAATGAACCAGACAATCAGCTGCAGGAGGAATTATACAACAGAAGATGTTAAAATAGATGACTAAAGGTCCTTCCAACTTAATTTTCAAACTGACAACTTCTGAATGATTTTCTACAGCTAAGAGGAGACGTCTCTAGCTGAAGAAGGTAATGTTGCACTCATGAAATTCGATTAACCCCTTAAACTCTAGGAGACATTTTTATAAACATGTATTCTTGCTATTTCCAGATTATTATTATTCATAACCAGTTAGACTTGTTAATCTTGAATGGTTATATGTAATCTTCAACAATTCCTTGATTAGCAACCAGACATCCTTAAGCTGAAAATACTTGTCTGGTGGCAACAAAAGTAAAATATGAATGTCAGTGAACTGAAGGAGAAAATACAAAACCTTCTCCAATCATTTTGCCACAAATATTTCTACACTTTGTGCTTCATTTTCGCTCATGAACCACAAAACAACATGGCGTTTTCAGAACGGTTCATTAAAGAACACTGGGTTATATTACTGCTGGCTTAGGTAGGCTTCATTACAACACTTCTACAGATGTTACTGCGTAATACCCTTTAGTATGCTATTGATGCAAAGCAATATTAGGGAAAAAAAAAAATCAAATGACATCAGGCAATAAAAATGAATGATAAACATGAAGCTATGAAAAATAACACAAGACAATGTAAAGGTGTGATTAAAAAAAAATAAAATAAAATAAAAATAAAAAAATAAAATGCTAAGGAAAAAATGCTGCAAAGTCTCCCACACAAACAAGAATACAGCTAATTACTCTTATACAACATCATTCACCAAACAAACTTAACAGGAGGCAATGGGGACCAGAACATCTGAATGGACTTGCAATAACAATACTCACTACAGATAAATCAGAAAATGCCAACAGCTAGTGGTTAAGAGTGAGTATAAGAGTAGAGGTGAGGCTGTGGGTGAAGGTTAAAGGTTTGGAATGGTGAGGGAAGTGATTATTTACTTTTATCTATGTCTGGACAAGGGTCACAGGGCAGACTGGAGTGAGAAGGGAAAACTCTTTGACCTCATCTCTCTTCCCAGGGAAGGGGGAAGGGCCGGACAGAATGATTTCAAAGAGTAAAGCAGAAATGAGGTTTGGGGTGGAGTGGTGAAAAGGTTCTGGGGGAAGGGAAGGTGGGGGTGTTGCAGGTGGCAAGCTAGTGGGTGGGGGGAAGAGAACTGTCCCATAAAGAGGAAACAATAAAATCTTATGAAGCATTACATTTGTTTTTTACTATAAATCTAATGATGATAAAAATGATTAGATTTGCTGACCTTATTTCTTTTATGGTACATAAAATACTATGAGGAAAAAGGAACTCTAAAATTGTTACATGACTTTACTTTCTGTATTCCAACTTACATATCATACTACATTTATATGATGCTTGGTCAATATGAACTTTTTAAAAATGCTTATACCATAACATTACATGCAATGAGAATACTTGTATACTGTATACTCTTGTTGTAACTGTATTTACAGAAAAAAGTGAACCCAGTCGACTGCAGAACTAGTAAGTAAATATAAATATACTATCAAAAGAAGTGTCATAAACAGTGATATCAAAGAGTACAATATCTCCCTAAAGAGAAATCAGGAAGGAGAGGAGACTATCTGGTACTTCATGGGAGTATATTGTATGAACACCACAAACAATCATAAACTAAGTACTGTCTTAATGAGAAATAACTTTTAAAATACAAGTATATCACTATTTATTAATTCAAAATGGCTGTTTTTTGTTGCTCTCAGAACCTTACTGCATCCCATCCTTAGGTGGGAAAAAGTCAAGATAATGATGATGATGATGATGATGATGATGACAATAATGATGAATGTTTCCCCATCTTTATCAGATTAACCCTTTTAATCCCAGGGTGCCTAAACCTCAAATGGGATAACACAGGTCTGCCTGTCCTTGGTTTTAACATATCTTATACTGCTTGTTCATGCAAATTTAGGGAATGTCTGAAAAGTTCCATTTCCATTGTATTTACTCCCAACACCTGATATTCATGTCATTCCAGCATCTCCTGGCTATACAGTAAGCCCTTCAAATCCAGTGATGTACTTTTTAATTTATTCTCACTACTTTGTTTATTTTATTAAGCTCAGGAAAAGGCTTCTTGTACTGAAGGAGTTTGAAAAGCCACTTCTAATGCCTCCAGAAGAAGCAAGGATAAGGTATGAAAAATGTTCCAGAAATGAAGTAGTTAACCCCTCTGTGGCTGAGCGTGAGTAATTTGTTGGGTCCCACTGGCTGACCCTCGGGCTGATTTTTGAAGTTTTGAAAATCGATTTTTTTTTTATTGCCATATTGAAGAAAATGTCAGACGCACCTGGTAATAAAATTCTGAGCTTCCTAGATCCATCCCGTGCTGCACAATGGAGTGCAGAAGGTGCACAAATTTATAGAGATGTTATTGGTCACACCTAGGTATTGCTGCAGTTTTTTTTTTCCCCCCTAATGTCAATGGTGGTGTATTGGTGTGAAATGACTAGATTTGTGTATTTCAAAGTTTATGAGTAGGGAAAATAAGAGGTTTCAATTAAAACAAAAAAAATGGTATATATGAATTTACTACGCATTTTTCGGTGTTTACTGTGTTTATGGTAGTATCGACTTATTTTTGTACTCTGGGTGGTGGAGTCTGTGGGAAAAGGGAGGCAAGAGATTATATTTTTGGACTTAAATGAGATAAAAGTCATCCCTTGAGTGTACAGGCTGAACAGTGAGCAATGAAATGTGAGACAACCTGCGATTTGCACCTTGCACGAGATGATTTGGGGGAAGGGAAAGGAGGCCTTTCCACCTACCAAAACATCACGTGAACACAGCAATCATTGGTGTAATGTTAGTGCTAGGCAAAAAAATATGTAAAATGATCCAAACCAGTACAACAAACCTAAACAAATAGGTAAAGATACTAAAAAAAGAAAAAAGTATTTTTCTATTATTTTCATGTCTTTCTCGTTTACGCCCCTATTTATTTATGGAGTGGAGAGGTATATATGAGAGAGGGGGGTGTGAGCTGGAATCAGGGCAGCTAAATGGCAGGGGACAGAGCGACATGGAGGCGATTTGTTTGTGGCCACCCCGCACGGGATTAAGGCGTCTGGCAATAGACAGATAGACAGATAGATCATTTACAGCCGTAAACAGGGTGGTTGTGTGAGTTTCGCATGGGAGGAGAAAGATGATATTTTCTGTATGGGTTGAGATGGGTGTAACTGTGTGTGCTTAAGCATGGCCACGAGCAAAAAAATTGTACATACACTTGTCACGGCAGCAGAGTTGAACTGACAGATGAGGTGAGGGAGTGTGGTCATGATCAGTCTCAAGATTTCCCTGACGTTTATTCACTTGCCAAAAGTTTTCGCAGTTTTCTACAAGTCACATTGCATAGAATGATCCAAACCGGTACAATAAACCTAAGCAAATAGGCAAAGATACCAAAACAAAAATGTACTTTTCCCTTACTTTCATGTAATTTTGGTTTATGCCTGTATTTATTTATATCTGCAATCAGGGTGGTTGTGTGTGTTTTGCAAGGGAGGAAAAAGATGATATTTTCATCTGGGCTGAGATAATGGGTGTAGCTGTGCGTGTTTAGGCATGGCCTCGAGTGAAAAAGTAGAAAATTCACTCATCATGGCAGCAGGCTCTGAAATGACTGATGGGGTGCATTGGAGTGTGATGTGGGTCAGTCTCAACATGTCCCAGATGTTCGTTCACTTCCTAAAAAAATTCACAGTTTTCTGCAAGTCGCCCTGCATTGACACCGACAGTCACGTTATGGTAAAACGTCATTCAGCGCCGGCAGCCATGGAGGGGGTTAACAATCCCTTATGTGACTGGCGTACTTGAATTTTTTTTCTGTATCAAGGCTCTGCCAGTATAAACCCAATTTATTCATCAACTCAACTTATCAAATAACACATCTGATTATATATGAGGTCTGCTCAGAAAGTATCCTACCTAAGGCTCTAAAAATACAAATAACTAACCTATTGAACTATAACACTAATCCCCCTCAAAGTAGGCCCCTTCTGACTTGACACACGTAGCCCAGAGTTCTTTCGACTGCCTGAAACATTTTTTCAATGTCAGTTGTTGGTATCTCCAGCAGGTGCTTCATCACATTCATCACAATTTCTTCTCTTGTCTCAAAGAGGGAGCCCTTCAGCAGAGTTTTGAGTTTAGGGAATAACCAAAAGTCGCACGGAGCCATGTCTGGTGGGCAGGGAGCCTGCAGGACCTGCCAGATGTTGTGCTTGGCCAAAAATTCCTGAATCAGTTAAGAAGAATGGGCAGGGGCATTGTCATGGCATGCTTCCAACTTGTCACATTCTAAAGGTCTGGTCTCTTCCACCAAACTGCGTCAGGAAGACAAAGGATAACATCGAGGTAGTAATATCTGTTGGCAGTCCGACCTACTGGTGCATAATTGTGAAGCACAACATCACAGTAGTCAAAAAAAACTGTCAACATGCGTGCACTTCACCTTGCTGTGGACCTGTTGTGCTTTTTTTGGCAGAGGCAACCCTGCATGCTTCCAATGGGATGACTGTGCTTTGGTTTTTGGGTTGTACCTGTCCACCCAAGTCTCATCTCCAATGACAACGGTCTTCAGAAATTCTGGATCGTGATTTGCACACCCCAACATGTTTTGAGCAACATCCATCTGAGTGAAGAGATCATGATGCATATGACGAAGCAACTGCAGGAGATACCAAAAACTGTCTTTGAAAAATGTTTCAGGCAGTGGAAAGAACGCTGGGCTACATGTGTCAAGTCAGAAGGGACCTACATTGGGGGGATTAGTGTCCTAGCTCAACAGATAAGCTGCAGTATTTATTTTTTTAGAGCCTAAGGTCAGATACATTCTGAACAGACCTCGTACATGATGCTTCCTCTGACAGAACTCCCACACTGAGCCTGGCAATAGGATGGCTGATGTTTTCTATGGACTGGGAGCTAAACAGCTGCCAGAAACTGATGGAAGAAATCTTAGATAAGTAATTAAATATGTAACAATGATAACTGAGTCTCAGCCTGGATTCTGACACTATATACTGTGTAAATAAGTTTCCTGCCAAAGGGCAATGACTGTGTGGCTGATTACCATGCTTCTTGCCACATTTCACTTATGGCAGTACCTCCCATGATCAATAGTAGTCAAAAATGCACTTTCATTCACATTTTGTTAAGCACAGAACTATGATACTGGATGCTCTCTAACAATGAAAGTGCTATTCCATTAACGTAAACTTTGAACAAGATGTCATTCCTCTCTACAAACATCACTTTACTCTTTTCTATACATATTCAAACAGTACTGTTAACAAGCATTTAAAAAACTTGGGTCATGTCTACTTAACTGCTGTATCACCAAAAAATGCAACATCACTAGCATAGCATAAATCAAATCTTGACAAAATGTACCGTGTGGTCAACAAACACCAATCTCAGTTTCTAACTTAAACCTCCACCAACTCTCACATAAGCTTTCTTCAGTGTATCTATCCCAGTCTTTAACTTGAACCACATTTACCCTTCCACAGGCTTTGTTCTATCTAACTATTCAGCATCTAAGCCTATATTTCCACATTAGGAGTACTGGGGTGCAGGACTAAGCTCAGTCCGAGTGCTCAGTGGCCATGTTACTATTGTCAAAGTTCTTCATATAATTAAGTACCATCACTATGATATTCCTTGGACATAATTATACATTAACAGTAACTCAAAATCCATTTCTGTTCACTTATCACATCCATCCATCATCCAATCCCATGTTGCCCCACAGAGAAGGAGCCTGGGGCTAGGCAAGTTGGTCCTAACATTTAAGATGAGAGTAACCAGCATCACTCATCTCTGAGTGGCATTACGTGAGCAATAAACCCCAACCACCCCTCGGATATAAACCTTCACCGGCTCAATCCAATTGGAGCGCCGTAATTACCCACTAAACCACCAGGTGCCAAAATTTGGTTATATGATTACCACCCAGCGTAGTAAATGGTTGCCAGGTGTACAGGAAACCATTTTGCTTGTCACCCAGTGTAGAGTCACCCACAGGCAGAAGGACAAGGAAAGAATGAAGGAAAGAAAGACAGAAGAGGGAGTGTAAAGTCACCCGTAGGCAGAAGGACAAGGAAAGAATGAAGGAAAGGAAGACAGAAGAGGCTTGAAGGAAAGAAAGATGGAGGAGAGTAAAGGGCAGACACCCGAAAGCAGCACTACATCGAGTGAGTGGATGGTGAGTGCTTTTACCAAATCAAAGATCACAGCGATGACAATGGATGCTGCTCTTATTCTGCAATCCTTCCTGCAAGCTCATTCTATTATTTGTCCCACTGCACCAGCTCATCTACATATCCCCAACTGCTCCAGAAAATATCCTGTTCATCAATCATCTTGCATTTTGACTTTTCTTGTCAGTTCTCAAAAGCTATTTTTCAGATCATCTCAAAAAAACTCAAAAGATTCTTTCCTTGACAGCTTTATCTTTCCAACTCAACCACTTTTAACAAACTATATCACCAAATCCACTGTTTTTTTTTTCTAGTGGTGTAATTTCACTGATCCAGGCTTCACAGAATACTTCACAGTATATATTCTCCCTATATGTAAATTCTCTACTCTCAAGCTACAGCAAGATAAAATATTGGTTATTTATAATGATAACTTGAGGCCTTACGGAAAAAAATGAATGTGAGAACTAAATACAATAATAAATGAGAAAAACTTGCACATTCTGTCATAAAAACTGATATACCATATCAATACTAACTTCCATTAACAATGACTATTTATGCAACATATTGTTGATGTATCCCTATACCCTTCATAACTCTATACACTCAGTGTCATATGAACCTATATAAAATCATGTTTCTGTTGTCAATTGCAGTTTATAATAGTCAAACTATATGAAATTTTTAGTTCATACAGTTCTGCCTTTACTAGCATAACTGCAACACTTGTTAATAAAGATAGCAAGAAATATCAAACTAAAGCTTTATCAGATAAACATACATACTGTTACTATTGTAAGGTAATGTGCTCTAACTGTGAAGCAAAACCAATAATCTGGATGCAGCCTAACAATCAAAGCGAAATACAAGTAGCACATCCTTTCCTATTTATTTTGTGCTAATTACTTAATACTCAGCAGCCACTCCCAATGAAGAGAGCAGTTTAGTCACCTAGAGCTGACCAAATATTTGTGAAATGGCAGAAGGCAGTTATGGCGATGTAGGAGGGCTTACTAAAAAAAATCCCTAACTACTGTAAGATTTGAACCAATGTCCCAGTCAAGTCCTCACAACCAAAGCACAGCATATTACTATTTTGCACCAATCACTCCCATTATCCCTACTCTGCAGTGCTCTTGCACACCTCATGCATTTTAGGCTATCAGAGTTTAAGCTTAAGGTATACAGTGAGCATCAGTCATTTCATGGGAAATCCCTTGACTGTGTTAAAAAAAAGAAAAAAAAAATCATGTGGAAATACCCCTTGTATTTTCATCATTTTACTGCAACAACAGGTATAAGATTGCTTATACTCATGTACCGTTGTCTTGAATCGTACAACTAACACACCTTCCACAATCAGTTTGGAGAATATCATAATGTGATAATATAAGGGTGTATGTGACTAAGAGGGTGTATGCAGGTGGGGTGGAGGGAGGGAGGGAGGAGAAGACCGAGGATGAGGTGGAGGGATGGAGTTGAGAGGTATATGAGGGAGGGGGGAGTGAGCTGGGGGGAGAGTAGGTAAATGGTGGATGACAGAGCGACTTGGAGGCGTTTTGTCTGCGGCCACCCTTTGCAGGATTAGGGCGTCGAGCGATAGATAGACAATATGTATATAAAAATAAAATTTTTGATAATGCAGTAGTCAGTCTTTATGAAGGCTTACTAATGAGTCAAAAATCCACTTCTGTATCAACCTGTTTCTTTTCCTGTTATGTCAGAATCATTATTTATGTTTGTGGGTTGATTCAGGTCAACAATGGCCTTATATATGTACAAAAAATGAGTATGTTTCTGGCTGGCTGATGGCAAGTAGCTGTTTCCCAAAATTTGATCATCACATCTCATGATTCTGTGTTTAATGAGGATCTAGTGGAATCTATTACATGAGAAAAAAAAATTTACTTTAATACACTCTAGTTTAAACTATCCCCCATTGCTGTAGCAATCTGTAATGTTTTTACAGTGCTTTGCCAGAATTATTTTGTATGCTTGTGGGTTAAGTTACTGGTGAGAGAAGTTAGGGGTACCTACTACACATGAAATATGTTAAAACACTGTACTTAAATACACTCTAGTTTCCTCTTCCTGAACTATGATCAGTGATGGTTAGCAACAGAGGTAGATTGATCTATATAGTGCTGAATATTGGACAGGGCTCTTCTCACTGTCTCCTCTGTAACAAACATTCTCTCCCCATCATCAGAGTCCCCACTCCTGCTTTTACTCCTCTTCTTTCCCTTCCTTCTCTCCACATATTCATCACCATTACCACCTTTGTTCTTTACCTCTCTCCTTCTTTTCCTCTCATCATCTCTAGGGCCTGAGTGATGAGATGCTGGAATAAAAGTTGTTTTTGTTACTATACAGTAATACCCTGCAATGCTTCCAGCTATAATCTAGAGATATCTTACATTATATTACTTTACAGCAGTGCCTTACTTTATTTTAGATTGCAAATGTTGACATTTTAAACTAAGGTATGATAGATATTAAATATGCAAAATATTGTTTGTCAGTTTAAATGGCTGCTTCGATACAGTACCTAAATTGATCACTTCATTGCAATGATGCCTTCCATAATTTGTTCTTGCTAATTGTATCTCATTTATCTTTGCAGAGACCTCCTGTAGTGAAATGATTATTGCTCATGCCAGTGCATGAAGTGAGCGAGAGAAAATGTTACCAGGCATGCAAAAGGGTGTGGACCACCTATAACATGCACAACATCAAACTGTTATTTTGTCATCTATTAAAGCAACAACTGATCTATGCATCTATGCACATCATTAGAAAGCTTATGAAAAGTAATAACTGTTCAGGTGGATTTTCTCAAAAATCACCGCCATCTTTGTGTGTGCGTGTGTGTGTGTGTGTGTGGGGGGGGGCCTAAAAGTGCCAAATTGAGGACCAAAAATGTATTATCTTAGAAACTACTACAGCTACAGCAAACCTAAACACACTGTTATAAAGCTCATGGAAAGGTAATGGTATTTATTAAGCGACTTTTCTCAAATGCTGACACCACATTACTAAAAACAAGACTAAAAGTGCCATACGCAGTGCCAAAATTGGGCTATCTTGGAAATGATTAAACATACATCAAACTAATGTACATCGCTGGAGAGCTTACGGAAAAGTAACAGGTGTTACTTAATTCTACACCATTCTGCAGAAAAATGCCTCGGCACCCAGTTGTCATCCTCCATCCGAGAGCCCAAACCAATTCAATCTACACCTTCTCATCACACCACTAATACATTCAATCACATCCTTCCTATTAACTCTTTATTCGCAATCCTAACCCTCAGGCCTACCATTCAAGGATGCTCTACACATCCATCTGATTGTTTTCATCTCTACATTTAAGTCTGCCACCATCCTCTTCCTCTACTGCCCAAATCTCACTACTGTACAGCATTACACTTATAACACATACTAAATACATGGATCCCTTTGTGCAGGAGGACCCTCTCAGTGTCTACACACAACTCCCTAACTCTTCCAGTCATTCCTTACCCTAGGTACTCAGATGGTTCCAGTCCCACCTCAAGCACTTCTTCCAGTCATTCCTAACCCCTGGTACTCAGCTGGCTCCATTTCCACCTCCAGCACATATGTCCCCCACAAAACAAAACTCCTTCACACATTCAACAGACTCACCAACAAGATTAATTCTTTACCACCTCTCTCCATCTGTAAGCTTTCCTTTACATACCACAACCTCAAAATCAGCATTATTTTGCAGCCACCCGCTAATACCACTAAATCTCTTGTGCATCTACTTACCACAAACAATGCACAAAATAGTCATTCCACACCCTTGTGGCAAAGTGCACATGGCCATACTCCATCTGTTGCGATAGTATCACCATACGTCCTAGATATCATCACTTTTATTTGATCCACATTTACTCTCAAACCCTTATACCCCATTCAGTCTTTCCACTTCCTAACTCTTTTCTCTGCTACCCTGTCATTCCCTGCCTCATTACAGCTATCAACATACAACACCTCCAATAAGACTTCAGTTCTGAGGTTATTATTCCCCAAAATCTGAATGTAAAATTTCTGAAAATAAGTTTGCCAAAAGGATTTTGAGTTAGTTTATCATTTTAAAATTATAAAGAATATATTCCGAAAGAAAGAAAGAAAAAAAAAATCCTGGTTTAGTACAGGTCACCACTTACAAAGTGCTGCAGTAGTCTACAGTCACTTATGCTAGCTTATGCAGTGCTTACATGACTATGAGAATGATTTCTTTATTTTGTGTTGTATTTACCTATTTGTAGTATACAGGAATTGAGCTAAGCTCATGTTGTCCTGTCTCCATATCTACATTCATCTAGTCTAGTTTTAAATACATGAATGTTTTTCGCCTGCACCACCTCTTCGTCTAAGTCATTCCAAAAACTTATGCTTCTGTTCGGGAAACTGAACCTTTTGAGATCATTAAGACATCTACTTTTCCTCAACTTGAAGCCATGACCTCTTGTTCTTCCATCATCCAACACAAAAAGATCCTCTCTATCCACCCTTTCCAATTCCCTTACATATCTAAATATCGTGATCAAGTCACCTCTTTCCCTTCTCTCACGCAGTGTTGGTAACTTCAGTTTTCCAATCTCTCCTCGTAGGTGAGTTCCTATCATCCTCGTTGCCATCCATTGAACCCTCTCTATTTTATCAATATGCTTCTTCAAATGAGGTGACCATACCACAGCCGCATACTCTAGTCTTGGTCTTATCATGGTCACTATCAACTCCCTCAACATTTCCTCATCCATATAATTTTATTAAAAGCCACTCTCATGTTAGTCAATAATCTATAAGTTCCCCCAATGATTCTGATTAAATGCTTTTCTGGTGACAAGTCATCCCAAATAATCACTCCCTGCGAAAAATTATTACTGCTTATTGTAAATTTTTCACACCTGAACTTAAAGTAATGATTGGGGGAACATAAGTTATAGCACAGATATACTGATTCTTTTCATATCATTTATAAAGGCTCCAACATAATTACGGGGTTATAAAGTGGGGTTAAACCTGAGTTGTGGAAAGAAGGATGCAGATGATGAATAATGGTAATGGGTGTAGTATTTCATATATGATCAATGCAGATGATGCAGTGTTGCTAACTAATGGCAAACATGATCTTTGCTGACTGGTTCAGAATTTTGTGAATGTTTGTGAATGATGCATTTTAAAAGTAATAAGAAGGGTGATGGATGTTGGGAAAGGTGACTCAATGTGATGTGCAGGTAATGAAGAGACCAGAGTGCATTAACACATAAAGAGATGTAAATATATAATTTACCTGAACAAAGCTGGGCTTCCAACATAACAACCTTAAAATGGAAAACTTTTCGAGACAATGCAATCCTAAAGAAGCTTGCATAATGTGTAAAGGATTATGTATTTCATTTTGCTAGATATACTGCCTGAGTTTGTCAACTTCTTGTCTCTCTGTCTTTGTTTTTGAATCCTCTCTTGCCTCATCACCTGTGTAGGAATCAACACTGGAATGATGATGACAGAGACCACAAACATATATTAAATCACCTTCACCTGTAATAAAAGCACTCCCATTCAAGGGCAACATGAATATGGGAGGCAGAAAGTCTTCCACTTCACCAAAGGATTCCTCCCATCCTTGTGATTATAAGCTACACCAACTGACACCACAAAGAACAACTTTACAATGCACAGAATACTTCACAAACATCTCTCCTCCACCACCAAACACTGCTACAAAAACATTTACACAAGCACATGGCCACACAGCTGTCCAAAACCTAAAGTCAAACAGCATCATTCCCACCTGATATTCATCCCAATGAAACTAACTTCCTCCGAGAATACAGAGTTCACCTAAGCACAGGTGCAATGAGGCACCCTCTGATCTCTACTTCAACAGTAAATACATCTTCAAATCTGATCTGCCTTCACAGTAATGCAGCCCCTCACACAATACCACACTTACTGTACTTACCTCATGCACCTCTCTCACAACATGAACCTTCAACACAACCTAGGCAAATGTCTGGCTCAATTGGCAAGTGAAATCCATCATGTTCACATGCAAAAAAGCTGGGCTAAGATAACAAAAGCAACAATTAAGTGCATGCATAAAAACAGCTGTATCATAAAGTAAATAATACAGGTTCTCCACCTTACCTTGACTCACATTTTCATCCTTCTGCAGCTTATTTCACACAGTTCATTACAGAAAAAGACATCACTACAGCTCAACGTCCTTTCCATAGGATGTCTTTTACTCTAGCACCATATTTTAGTGTAACTCCATCATTACAAATCAACATTAAAGATGGAGAAAATGCATTTTTTTGACCACGTTAAAGCGAAAAGACTAAGGCAACCATTAAAGCACTTACGATGTGAGTGGTTAGGGGAGAGTGCTGGGACGGGAAGACTGATGGTGTGTGAGACAGTGAGGTCAGGGATCTGGGAAGCAGGAAGGGTATTGATGCGTCCCAACTGCTGCTGTACAACCACTCCAACATGATGACTCTGACCCTGAAACACAACAAACTATGCCATTTCTAATTTCAAATAAAATAGCTAAATTCAAATGATGAAATACTTCCACTTAAGAAATCCCCGAACTAAGGTTGGCCATGGCACAGATGATGTTTTCTATGAATTGGAATATAAAGCAAAGGCCAAAACCAACTAATTAGCTCCCAACAGCTAATGAACTTTATTGAGTAAAAAAGAAATCTATGATGTGTAATATGATTTGTAACAATCTGTCTCAGCTTGGACTCTGACTATTTACTTGTGGCTGAGTATTCTGCCTAAGCCTAATGACTGTGTGATTAGTTACCATGCTTGTAACCACTTTTTCCACTAAAGGTACAAACAGTACCTCCCACGGTCAGTGCTAGCCAACCATCTAAATTTTGATTTCAGAACATCTTTATACTGTATTGAAATAATGAATCACAAGCAACTTGATGTTATGAACAGGTGTTAACTGATCAGTGACTTCAAAATGTAACAACTTTAAGTGAAACAACCTTAAACGAGGACTGACTGACAAAGTCAATGGTAACAACTATACTGTAGTTTCAGGTTCCCCTTTAGATGAGATGCAGTATGTGAACAATAACATTCCAGCAACTCCTCAGATGTAAACCCTAATGCAGTATGCCTCATCTGGTTGGTGCCCTAATCCACAAGACTACTAGGTGTCCACTGAGTTATATGCTTACCATATAACACAGTACATGGCTTCCTGGGCTACAGAAAGCCATTTGCATTGTCACTCACTGTAGACTTAAATAAAGGTCAATGCTAGGTCTCCCAACATACCATAATACACACCCAACAAATACAAATAATGTTCATTTAACTATGTTGCTCAAAAATCATTAAGTAAGCATTCTCACCTTGGACCCACATGGAATGAATGGGGTAATATTTTCTTTTTCGCCTCTCTCTCTCTGATGCAGCTCTCCTCTTAGCTTTGTCGTTAGTGTGGGCTGGGCAAAGTTGTACTCTGATACAGACTTGTGACCTCTTTTGCCACCATATTTACTCCTCCTTCTAGGGTAAGTGACTTCTCGCTTCTGATATGACTTTTCTACTAAGTGATGCTGTGATTTCTGCTTATCATCTATCTGATCATATGACCAATGCCTGTTTGTTTCTTGTGGTTGTGACCTATACCTTTCTTCTGCTTCTTGATGTGACCTATTCCTGTCTACTTCTCTTTCTCTTTGGTGGTGTGATCTGTGCCTCCTCTCCTGTAGTGAAACATCAAAGGAGATATCATCAGAAGTGTCATCTTCTCTGACACTTTTCTTTCTACTGTACCTAGATTGCTTGCTCTTGCCTTTGCTTGGCACTCTCTCAGATGTGTGTGTGAGAGGGGTGGTGGTTTCAGTATCTGACTGAGTGCATCGTTTGTGCTTCCCTTGTTTTCTAGTCATGTTTCGCCCACTCTGAGGTCTTTCTTGCCTGTCTCCATGACATGAATGTTTTTTTGATTTCTGGTGAAAAAAAAATAATGACAATGTGGCAAAAGTTTCAGTACATTTTAAGCAGCACTTAGTAATAACACTGTAGAAAAGTTTTAAAAGCTAATATTTTATTTTGCAGAACAGAATGATGACTGGTGCTATGTTACTATCAAGGTACATTAGTCACACACACACACACACACACACACACACACACAAAAAGCAGAAAGTGTGAGCTGGGGGCAGGGCAGTGAAATGGCATTGGACAGAGCAATTTGGAGGTGATTTATTTGTGGCCACCCCTTATAGGACTGAGGCATCTGGCAATAGATACATTGATAGATGTAACATCACATATGAAGTAGCTTAATGAAAAAAAATTACATCGCCTTCCTATCTATCTACTGCCAGACGCCATAATCCCGTAAGGGGTGGCCATTTGACTTTGAGTTATTTGTTTTACAGGGAGGGGCACTATCGCCTTCCTATCAGCTCTAATTCCCACCTACGAGATGGGGCAAAGCAGAACCCAGAAACAGAGAAAATGAGCACAAAAATAAAAGAACAATTAAAACAGCATACCCAGCGAAATGGGTCGCCTTCAAAACAACAGTTAAACCTAATCAATGTCATCATCTATGATCATCTCTGAAGACCTGCTCCATTCTGGGAACCTTCAGATGGGAATGGCCATGGGAACCTGCAACTGGGGATGGACATGGCAGAACTCCCTCTAGCCATCTGTATACCGATACTATGATGCTCCTTTCACACATTCAGTTACCCAGCCTCATCTTCATTCTTTTTCCCTCCAATGTATTTGGAATAAGCAGTGCAAGAAGTACAGTAAACAGCATACTTACTCCAGAACTGGTTCTTGATTTGCGCTTCAACAATACACTGGACTCTTTGTGCGGCAACTGTGACACCCCTGAAAATGGTAACAAATTATCCCTCCTGCTTCCCAAGGCCAATAAATCATAATACACGAATACACACTAAAACCAACGTAACTTTCAAAAGTATTAATGACACTGAGGAATGTTGAGATACGAATGAAAATAGAGAAGGCAGTAATTAGTGCAGCAAAGTAGTAATAGGCGAGGGGTATGGATGGATGGAATTGCTCATACAGTAAACCTCTCCTCTCTATCGTAATTAGTGCAGCAAAGTAGTAATAAGCGAGGGGTATGGATGGATGGAATTGCTCATACAGTAAACCTCTCCTCTCTATCATCAGTGAAGCAAAAGGCCATTACTATAACTGCTTTACTACAATCTAGCAACATTAAGAAATAACTATAACCAAACCTGTACTTATTGACAATAAAATTCTAGTTCAAAAAAATACATCCAAGCCCAGCATTGCATATAAATATAGATAAGTACAGCCAGATGCCATAATCCTGTAAGAGGTGGCCGCTTGTCTGAGTTTGTTGTTTTACGAGGAGGGGAACTAACCCTCCGCCAACCCACTTGCTGACATGTAGGGAACACATGTGGGTTGGTTATACTGTATGGTTACCACCCAGCATCAGCATTGTAAATGGTTTCCTGGCTTACAGGAAACATTTAGGCTAGGCTTGTCACTCAATTTAAAGCAACCTGAAAAGGAAAGAAGAGTAATAAAAAGTGACAGGAAAGATGGAAGAAATAGGAAGAGAGGAGGGCAGATACAGAAAAAGAATGATAGAGGCGAAGGAAGAAGTTGGCAGCACTACGTCATGTGACCGGATGATAATACTGGTATTTCTCACAGTTTATGCAAAACATATATTATGGTATGTTAAAGTAGGTGAAACTGTACCTTGTGGATTACAGTACAGTGAAGACATATAAGGAAGTGTCATCATTAAAGACATATTTATTGCTTATAGCTAATTATGGTGGCTACCTGAATTAACTGATCTTCAGTACTGTCAACTGTCCAATAACCAGGAGTGTTGGCATACTGAGATGGGCTACAAAAAAATGAGCAGGTTCAAACGCATGTACAGTTTTGTTGTAACCCCAGGTTCATTTGGTTGTGACCTGTAAGCCTTGCCTATGTTTTCAGAAATTCAGACTGGGATGGCAAGGGCATTATGCAACATAAACTGTGAGTGACTGTAAAAATCATCAACCTGTGAATGACATGGGAGGAACTAAAGTACAAAAAATTACAGCTAAGTTGAACATTGCAAGTCTGAAAGTAGGCTTGAAGATAAACAAGAAGATGATGAAAGTTATAGCTAACAAACATATTCAACTCC
The DNA here is from genome assembly GCA_018397915.1 of Birgus latro. Classification (NCBI taxonomy): domain Eukaryota; kingdom Metazoa; phylum Arthropoda; class Malacostraca; order Decapoda; family Coenobitidae; genus Birgus; species Birgus latro. The sequence continues at coordinate 24,929 of JAGKTI010008985.1, forward strand.
TTTCCGTGAAAATTGGAGATGAAGAACTAGAATATGTTGAAAAATACATATATGGTACCATAGCTCCAGAACCTAGGACAACCACTTTAGATAGTTCCGGTTTTGTCAACGAAATTAGTAAAAGAAAAGGAATGATGAAATTATTTTGGTAAGTAAAATTACATCACACTGGAGAAGAAACTGCCCTTATAAGGAAAAAAATAAAATGGCATACACTCAGTGTGTCTCAGTGTGTTCTACCTCATGGGTCAAAAAAAATGCAGTCTATGGTAACAAAATCCTTGGAAAGTAAGCTTTTGAGTGCTCGGAGGAAAGGAAAGGATTAAAATAAATATTACATGGATATAGAAAAAGAAAACTTCCTTGATATCAGAACAGATGAAAAAGGTACAATCACCACAATCAAAAGGTAGAAATGGGTGTGGACAGGTCACATTTTTTGTAGCACAAATAACAGATAATCAGGGGTACTGAATGGCAACTTTAACATGGAGTGAGAGGAAGAGGCAGAGTGAAAACAAAATGGAAAGTTGAAATCTGGAGATCTGCTAAGGCTGGGTGTAACAAGTTAAGAGTATATAAGTCAGAGTGGAGAAAGACAGAAGAGGCTTTAACCCTGAAGTGGACTGTCTCAGACTATAAATGATGATGACAATGAAACACTGATTTAATGAGTACAGTACTGTATCATTCAGTTAAGGAGCCCTGTTCTTGAAATTCTGGAGTCAGTTTAAGAAAGTGAGTTAAATACAAAAACTAGAAAGCACTCAAACAGCAGGTACCTCCACCAATGCAAAGAATATTTATGAATTACTGCTTTAAATCAATACCTAATAAACTCTTCCCTGACCCACTGCCCATCCATTCACCATATGGTCCAGTTACAAATTTTTGAGACATTTTGTACACAAACAGACATGGGTCAATACATAACCTCTGTCCAATTTTGTTGGTGGAGATTTGATATTTTCTTAACAATTATTTATTTGTACAACTGATGACTTACTTGTCTGGGTAGACTTGCTTGACTTCTCACTGTGACCATTAGGGGCAGGTAAAACATTAACATTAGAATTTCTCAACTCAACTGATTCTTGTTGTACTTTCTCCTGAAGTGATGCTAATGCATCTTCCACTAAATCAAGAGCTGCTTCCACACCTGTAATATTGCAAAGGAATTAAAATTATGAACACTATTGAAGTAAAATAGCTACAGTACAATACAGCAGCTTCATAAAGTATAATAACAAAAAAAATGGAAAAAAACAAAACTACCGGTACAAGTTTAAACTCATCAATTTTGGAGGTCCTTCCACCGCTGAGAAAACTCTGATGGTATCTTAACTTGATTAGATACAAAAATTCCCAGTGAAATAAATATCCCTATAGCTACCAGTACTGTGTATTATGCACCCACTCTTTATGTGTCCATCAGTTCTTATCAGGTCCACTGTAGAACCAGATCTTCTCCAGGGAGGGAGAGCAAGAGCCAGAATTAACCCTTCCATAAACTGGCCAACTACAAACGAGGAAGAGGTGTTTAGGGGAAAAGTGATGCATGTGCAAGTCGAGGTGTTGTGTTGCCTATGTTAACACGTATTGTCTATGTTAACATGTAGCCTATTATAGTCTGCAGCTATATGACGTCAGTAGAATCACCAGGGTGCAAATACAGGCAAGCATATTAAGGAGTAGCTATATAACCAACACCCACCTTAAATGTCCACCATGGTCTATGTTCAAACTCTAGACTCTGGGCACACAATTAATAAAATGAATACACTACTGAACGAGCCACTGCAATTCCTCATTCGATAGCCTATATGGTACAGTTAAGCTAGGTTAGGGTAGGTTTAATTAAACACTTAGGTTAGGACAGTCCTTTCCACCATTATGCTGACAAGTCAAACAAGCTGACACAGTGGAACATAGCTAAAAACAAAGGGAAACAGATTTCGCATGAAATGTTCATTTACCACCTCAGAAGGAATCAGAAAACTATAACACTATCAGGAGGAAGAACTGATTTGGTAAGGTGCTTATACTGCTTTAAATAAAGTGTATGTTTACCCCAGCTATTGTTTTCTGGAATGTTAGGCTGATAAACAAGGTAAGGTTAGAATGTTCTGGTTAAGGATGAAATGCTTGTGGTCCAGGTAAGTTTATTTGGAATTTGGGTATATTAATGCCAAAAATGGCTCGTAATTGACCCATTTCGGGGAATAACAGAAAAAAGGCGTTACAGTACTGACAGTGTTGTAGGGTACTAGTCCAGGATCTAAACCAGAGAACATACGTCTTGACTAAAATGTATGGCAGCAATTTTCACAAAATTACAAACAAAAACTATATTATGCAGATAGAGTTAATCTTCAAAAACACCACCTTAACATAACCACATACGTATTACCTTTTCGCTGAGACTGGGTAAACCTGCTGGCCATCACGAAACAGCATCAACATACGATGTAAACAAACTTTAAATGGCCTCCTGCCACGTATTTACTAAAATGGCCGCAATGAGCCGAATTGTCAAATTACTGTATTACACTATTATTAATTATTATGCTATTTTATATGTTTGTTATTATCTTATCTGAATTATCATATCTTGCAAATGCACTGATAAAACTGTTCCCCAAAGATATCCACAATAATATGTCAACGGATGCTTGTTTCTCATTTTTCACTTACTCTTGATATTCATTATAACCTTTCCGCTACTCATCTTTTAATAATTGATAATTCAGTTGCTCATTCGTCTGTTACTCATCCATCACTTAGTCCTACTCATCTTCCAGTAACTCATCAGTTAATTTACTCAACCTTCAGTACTCATTCTTCAGTTACCCATCCTTCAGTAACAGTTTGTTCATTGTTACTCAGCCTTTTGGTGCTTAACCTTCATGTAATTTAACCCCTTCAAGCTGATGAAGAATTCTTATTTTACTCTTCCAATCTCCAGACGATTTTATTCACTTCAGAATGAACTAAAAAAAAAAAAAAAATGTTATAATGTTCCAATTTTATCATAGTAACGTTTAAAATACAGTTTTCTTTTCCAGGCACGTCAGTTTTCTCTTATTACTTAATGGTTAACAAAAAATATTTAATCTTTTTAGTATAGGCTACACTTCGCTTTGTTCATATAGTACCAGCATACAAAACACAACTTCAGTATCTTCTGCTGTAAACAGGTATATCAACATCATCATCATCTTCAACATCACCCTCTTTTCCAACCCTAGGGTAGGGTTTGGATGGGTTCAGGGAGCCAAAAGAACTTCATAAAATCAAATACTAAAACCCAATGGGGCCGGTCACACTCCCACTCACTCATCATTCAAGCCCCCGGAATCCTGGCTCCATCTGATAATTCAAAACCTTTACCACACGTAGCTTCACATACACCTACCCGACAGTCAAGAAAATTAAAAAGAAGTGCTACACCCTTGTCATACACTCCTCTGCAAAAGATCACCCAGACAGCTCGATATCTTGTCAGTTCCCTGGCCTCAACAACTCCCATAAACAGAGAAATACAATAACTTCAAACGCCTGAAAAAAATAAAACTAATCTACAGCAAATGTCTGGCAACGAAAGGAAAAATTATAAAATTTGTTATTATAGTCTCTGTTCAAGACAAAAAAGGAAAATTTATTGGATGAATGAAGTACCGTGAATGTGTAGGGAATGAGGAAGGATCGTCGACCAAATGTACACGTAATGTCCTGAAACCCACCACATCCTTCATTTATTCGTTTTTACTTATACTTCAGTTATTCATAGTTATTCATCCCTTACTTATCCATATTAGCTAATCCTTCAGTTGCCCACCTCTCCCCTTCCTCCTATTCCATTTTCCTCTCCTCCCCTCTTTCCCTACCTCCTATATAGATGTTTCCTCTTATCTCCCTCCTTCCCCATCCCCTCCTGCTCCTCATTTCTCTTCCTCCCCTCATCTCCCTCCCCCCCTCCCACATCCCTTTCCCTCTCGCTTCCTCTGTGTCCAAAAAGGGAGGGAAACTTAGGTAAACAGACCTTTCTCTTGTCATTCCCCCTCTCCCAGGAGGGCCGGTAGAAAGTGCGATACATTTATAGGAATGCGATGCTCTAGACATACACACGTAACAAAAATCAATGGTTTCATAATCAGCGTAGTGCTGGAGAGGGACGCCTTCATGTGGTGCACCAGTATGACCAAATGCTCTGCTGTAGAGTTACACAAACTTCCCTCTGTTCCCTCCCTATCCCCCAAAGAAGGATGGTGGTGACATTGCACAGTCTCTGCTGTTGTAGCTGTTGCTGTTGCTGCTGCTGTTTTTGTTGCACTGCCCCAGTCTGTCTGACCGACCAGACCCTTCAGCCAGAAAAAGTGGCTGCCTTCCTGTGGCAGACAGCGTCCAGTCGGAACACGGTACTTCCACACGGCGGGGTGCAGCGAAAAAGAAGGAAGCATCACCAACATAAGGAGGAAGTACCAACACTCCCATGGTGGTACTTCCCGAGACGATGGTAATCATCCACCTTCTACCTTTTTTTTGTGGGTCACCGGGTCCTATACCTTGACCATGGGGGACCCGGGACTATGCACGGCAGGGGCGTCCACCTTCCCTGAGCCGGACACATGCTCCGGCCGCATACCCGGACACTGTACAGACGTGGACAATAATATCGTTCCGATTTTTAGTCGAGGAATTATGAATATTTCACAGTATATTCTGAATAGTTTGCTGAACTCCGAATATCGTATTACTGGGTGATCGAAAGTCATCGTTCACACCCTAGTTGTGTATCGTATTCGAGTAAATCAGCATTAACACTTTCCATCCGGTGACGTAATTTTAAACCCAATTCTCCCTGCTTCCAGACGATTAAATATTCTCCACAAGAACACCTCTGGCACTGAAGGGGTTAAGGAAGCTTGCATCTAACACTTCCACTTCAAAAAACCTTGAAGCTGAATGAAGCCGTTTAAAAGTAATAAGATTAATATACAAAACATGTCATCGGATTGCACGGGTTCGTTTGTGCAACTGTACCTAAGTTAAAATATTTTCCCACTTATACCTGACAACCCAGTACAGTCCGGGACAATAATTCGCCAAATATTCCATCACTTCGACTTCTTTCTTTCCTCTGCTGGTTGATATTCCCAAGCTATGAGAGGTTTGGCAGGTTTCTCGGGGCCACAGAAGATTCTCTCTCTCTCTCTCTCTCTGATATTTCACATCTTCTACCCCTCATTTTCCTCTTCTGGTTAATATTATTCTTCGTCCACAGATGATACTCTCTGATATGCAAGGGGTCAAGGAGAAAAAGAAGGTCATGCTCTAAGTGTGAAACAGACGCAGTGGAATGATAAAGATCAAGAGGAAAGTGACAGACATGCAGTAAGTGTAAAGTGGACGCAGAGGAATGAAAGGAGTCAGGGAGGAAAGTAACGGACATGCCCTAAGTGTGAGACATAAGTAGAATAGTACCTGGACATTTGCCTCTAATTGTACCTCATCACGAATTGCCCAAAGCTGCTACGGACGGAATTTCGGGACACACATCAGAGGTTAATGGTATGCGGGAGGGGAAACTTGGGTAAACTAAGAAACATGACGCCAGGCCAAACTTCGACCGGCTGGGACTGAAGTTTTGCTCCTGTGGTGTGTTCGTGTTCTGACTCTTGTTGGAAGGATGGAGAGTGAGTGAGTGAAAAACTGATAGATAGATAGATAGATAGACAGACAGACAGACAGATAGACAGATGAATAGGCAGACAGACAGAGAGGTTGGTTGACTGACTGACTGATTGATTCATTGATAGATAGAGTGATACTGATATACAGATAAATAGATCAATAGATAGACAGATAGACAGACATACAGACACAGATAAACAGATAGCTCTCTCCCCCCTCTCTCCCTAGTTATCTCTGTCTGTCTGTCTGTGTGTGTGTCTGTCTGTCTGTCACTCTCTCTCTCTCTCTCTCTCTCTCTCTCTCACCCTTAAACTGAATTAAATCGTCCGACAGTAGCAAGAATAGAATGGTTAGGGTTTCTGTCGTGGTTAGAGGGATAGAAGGAAGGGAAAACAGAGAAGAGGGAAGAGACGCAAGAGGGAAGAAGAAAGGAGGAAGGAGGACACAAGAGACAGTGTGACAGGAGGAAGAGAAGAAAGGAGACGAGAAGACAGGAGACAGAGACAGGGAGAGGAAACCGGGTGTGAAGGCAAAGACTGGCGACAGGAAACCAAAGACGGAGACAGTGACAGAGGAAAAGAGACAATGACAAGAGACAGGAGAAAATGACAGCAACAGGACACGAGACAGTCAGACACAGAGAGACAGACACATGACACAAAACAGACAGAGACAGAGGCAGGAGACAGACATGAGGCAGACAACAGGGATAAGATGTATGTGGGAAGTCTGAAGGGAGAAATGAAAGCCGTACGATGAATGGAGGGAACTGAATGAGTGATTGATAAATGGAGGAGATGAATAAAGGATTGGAGGGGGGGAGAGGAGGGGGATGAAAGCTGGAATAATATGGAGGAGGGAGGGGAAAGAATTATTGGAAAAGAAATGATTGAGGGAGAGGAAATGAACGAAAGGAGAAGAGAAGGGAGGGAGAGGGGGAAGAAACGAATGGGGGTGTGGGAAAGGGAGGAAGGAAGAAGGCTGGAAAAATATGGAATAAATAAAGATTGAATAAGGAAAGTTGAGTTGAAAAGAAGGAAATTGGAAGGAGGAGGATGAAAGGGAAAAAAAGGGGGACAAAACGAATGGGGAAAGATGAAAGACAGACATAAAGGAAGCAGAATAATAAGGGAAAGTAAGATGATGCTGGAGGGAAAGAAAATAGAGGAAGAAATATGAGCATGGTAGGGATGAAAAGAATAGAAAATAGAAGGGATAGGAATCGGGGGATGTAGTAAGAAAAATAGGAATAAGGGAGGAATGGAGAAGAAAGGAAGAGAAGGAAGGAATGAGAGAAGAGGAAGAACAAGGAAAGAATGGAGGAAAGAACACTGGAGGAATGGAGGAAAGAACACTGGAGGAATGGAGGAAAGAACACGGGAGGGAGAGAGGAAGGGACAGGACACAGGAGAGCACAATACACACAAATCCACCTCATAATTTAATCCCATCAACTCGATATATTCTAAATCCTATTCTCGCGACCTCCAGACGATTACATTCAGATCAGGGTAATCTTTTCAAATCTGAGGGGTT